>JAGXCT010033673.1:0-19547 GCA_022495035.1 Philopotamus ludificatus | reverse complement strand
ACACTTTTCATTCGCGATAGCGTATACAGTTACAGAGAAAACAATTGCGTCCTTTCCACTTGGGGTGACAGAGAATAATTCGCTTTAATATTATATATATATTAATATAACAAAAACAGTGAAGATATACTCGATTGAATTTGATACTAGGATAATTTTTAAATTGCATTTTTTAATAATGGTTATCTCTAGAGCATTATATTAGCAAATACAGTAAACTTATATTAAAAAAATGCAGTGACATAATAAACTTCAATAAAAGGCATTTTTGTCCGTAGAATTCAAGATATGTCCCATAATTTTGTAAAAACTGATTATCTATAAGCTTTTTCATCTGCTAAATGTATTCAATATCATCTATTGTCGGATTGAATTTTGATTTCTAATCACGATAAATCATTGCCCATGATCCAACGTCGTAATTTGAATTATGACCGTTTTGGTCCACGTGTATTCAAACGGTCCAAAAATCCGAGACCCATGCCCATTATCCAGTGCTCTATAATTATTTGTTTTATTCCTATTGAAAATGAAATCAAATAACATTAATGTTATTTTTTTCTTTGCAATAACGATCATCTCAATCTTCATGGTAGCCCATCATCTTTCACGAATCGAATGATCGTAAAAAAAGGCCGAATTCGACCCTGGACACTGACTGCCCGGTAAGTAAACACGTATGATATATTATATAACTAGATTACGATAAAAAAAAAGTATCGAGGATGAGGAAACGGCCGAAGGTCGGCGGATTGATGATCAAATGTATGGAGAAAAAAAATGTATTTATATATATATGGATATAGATTTATATCTATTTAACTGTCTATTCAGCGCATCGCGTTTGATTGGCCGATTTGAAAATTGCTCATATTTTCATTATTGAAAAATTAAATGCTACAATGCGAACGTGCGCGGAGTGATTAATTCGCGGATCGATGTATCTAAATTGAAATTTGCCTATGGATATGAATATTATAATGGGTGTTTGATATATGATCTATAGACTGGTCTATTTTTAACATAAATAAGTATCTATAAAAATATTCGGCAAAAAATGACAAATATTAAATGGGAAATATTGATATTTTTTTAATTTAATGGAATAAATAACTTCAACTGTCTAATATATTTTTTGGTGTAGTTACACAAGTTCATGATGGATCTTGACATTGGTAGCCATAATGGATGCTTAATTTATAATAATTAATAATAATTGGTTGATCAAAAGGTTTCAAGTGTACATGACGATTTTAACATGTGGAGAAAATGTAAAATCTAAAGAATTTTACGCCAAAACAATTATTATATTACGCCAGCCTTCGTATTCATCGATCATGGCTCTTTGCAATATTTTTATATTCCTGAAGATGAAAAAAAAACATGAAAAGTTGACGTTTTGCCAAAATTAGACGGGGATATAGGTAGCCTCGATATAAGGGCATTTTCATAGTGTTTTTAAAAAAATGATATTAATTTACTCATGTCCTTTAACTATAATAAACTATTATAAATTATGGTCAGGGAGTTTCTGTGACAGTTCTTTAATGTTTTGTGACAATTATTAAGGGATCTGGATCGATTAAGAAATATATAGATCGTTATTGAATTTTCACGATTAATTTTTAAATAATTTAAACGGAAATTCAAAAATAGCTTTAATAATCTTGATGGTAACCATTGAGATACTTATTCGCGATAATTTGACTTCAAACTGATCTAAAAAAATCTCAGAATCATTTAATTATGTGTTTTAAATATACATTGGAAAATTATGTACTAGTGAAAGTGAAGGCTAATATAGCATATAAGCCTAATTTATTATTTATAATAAATCTTATTATTGGTAAGAGGATTATAGATGATTAGAACCTAGGAATTTAGAGTAAAATGCATTGTTTAATATAATAAGAACAAATATGTCATTTATATTATTGTTTCATATTAAATAAAAATATTAATATTTATCGAGAATTTTTTGCAATTTTAAAAATGACTTAAAACAGATAGTAAAAAAAACAATTATGCCAGTTTTCAATAACATATTGGTCGTGTTATAGGAGGGCTATCTATGTTTTAAATAAAAAATACTACAAAATAGTATATTTAATATATAAATTATTTTTTTAATATTAAAACATTAGTAGAATACAGTAAATAAAAAAATGTGATAAATTATACAAAACTATGGTCACACTTTGTGATTAATATTAATTTAACGATGAGTTTATTATTATTAGAATAAAAATAATATTAGGTCTAAAAAGTCAATGATTTTTTTAATCATTAATAAATAAATGATCATTTTTATTAAATAGATCCATGCTGTAAGACTTTTCTCAATTTTCTTGCAAATTTATTGAATAAAACATTTTTTAATTAACCTAGATGTGGGAGATGTGGATATCCCAAGTTTTCGATTTTTCTCGAATAACTCTTTTAGTATAAATCCTACACGTCACAAACTTTTTGTATTTGTCTAAAAATGGTTGACAAACTTGATTTCATTCAATTTATAAAAAAAATGAAAAAGACCTCTTTCCAAATTTTGTATGGGTCCCTATTATTTTCTACAACGCGTTCTTCGTTATAGGAGGGCATGTATATTTTATAATATATTTTTTCTTCAGGGCAGCTCAATTTAAAAAAAATTATCAGTGTGATTCCGGTTCATTTCAGCTCCGAATGCTATATTTTATTTCATACAAATGTTTTTATTATTATTAAAAAAAATAATAAACCGATTGTATTGGTTTTTTGTTTTCAATTCATAAAAACATTTAAAAAATAACCATTCGGAGCTAAACGAAGAATAACAAAACCTATTATTATTTTTTTAAAAGATCCGGAACGAAAAAATAATAATAATAACGGTTCAAAGTACTATTGTTCTTGACCTCGAACTTCTCCTAAGCTCTTACATTTATAATTATATTTTATTAATCATATTTTTGGTTTCCATCTATAGATATATTCATTTATATGATTCGAAGAAAATAGAAACAATACTATTTTATGATATATTTGTTATTTTTTTAATAACAAAGAAAATTCTAAAGTTGCTACAGATTTTTTACGTCAAATTACATCCATTTGCAAATCAAATACAACTTTTTACAAATCAATAATAAATACAATATTCACTTGTGCTGCCACGGGGACGACGTTTTTTCTCGCTTGCATTCGGTACGATGTGTCGAACATCCAGAAAGTAATTTTTCAAATTTCTATTCTTTTAAAAAATCGTAATTAGTGTGAAAACGTAAATTGGGGGTACTAAATACAGTGGAACCCGTTTTTTACATTCTTAAAGGAACTGATAAAAAAGTATATATATATTGAAAAATATTTAATTGTTTTACTTAATTTTTATAAGGGTCAATTTAATTTGGAAAAAGTTGTATTTGATTTGCAAAACGATGTTTTGACGTAAAAAAACTGTATATTTTTTTATTACCGTGAAATACGTTGCTCAAAACTGATTTTAATATTATTTATTTTATAAATTGTATCAGGAAGGATATCTCTTTTACTGAGGGCATATTTAAGAAATTCAGAAGTTGGTATTAAACATAAAAAATATTTATTTTAATTTAATATGTATTGCAAAGCGTCTTAAATAAGATAAATACATAAAATTTGGAATTGTACTTATAACTAAAATAAACAATCATCAAAAACGACCTTCAGATATTTTGCTTTGTTTCCAGAGTTTACGAACACGTTTACAATTTAATATTATTTTTTTAAATAAATATTCAATTAAATATCTTGTATATTAATATGTAGATTAAGACGCATTTATGTATATTTTTTTTATTTAAATAGTAATTGTTACACGGTGTTGCGTGCGAGGAACTTACACACGAGACCTTAAGGTCAATCATGTCGAGTTCATTTTCAGGTATTACGATGCCTCAATCGGCCCACGTATGCCAATTCCACGTCAAGCCTTCTAAGGACACGTGTCAAGGAACTTCCCACCCATGCCTCGCAAAAATATATTAAATCATATCATGAATAAATTATGAATCAATTTATGAAAAAAAATGTATGATATAATCACATTTGCTAAAGATCCAGGTTCAACGATCGATCCTTAACTCTCTTCCTGGTTATTATAAGTATCCTTTCTTCCGAGCTTATTATTTTATGTATAATATCGATACAAAACTTGTTTATGGACGCTGCTTCTATTCCATTAAATTAACATCACGTGTTGTTGCATCCTACGATGTAATGCACACATGCAATGCGGATATAATTTAAATATATTTTTTTAATAATTCACGGAATATTTATAAAGTGTTTGATATATTTTTTTGTTGCAAATATCGCCTTTTTAAACGTATTAATATTTACACTACATCATATTATGGTCATAATGAAATGAATAAATACATTAGCGTCAATTGATGATGGTCAAAAAAAAAATTCGGTGAGTATTCGCGTTATTATAGTATGACTAATCGATTAAAATTCTATAAAACGGTACCGTTTCATGTGTAATTTACGATAAATGTTATTTTATTATAGTCGCATTTTGATTTACGCTGATGTTAATATGGATTTACTTGACATACGGATAGTATAACACGATTTTATTGCACTTGAACTCTTCACGCAGCATCAAATGATATTTTCATGGTAAATAATCCTTTGCATATACTTAATAATGGATGATTATAATCATTGAAGAAGTTTTATTAAATTCTGTAATTTGCATACTCACAGTTTTCCTATTCCTAATAATAATTTTACACAATTTTATTTTAATTGAACCCTTTCATTGCGGCGCGCATGACGTACATGCGCATATAAATCGCGTCCAGGTTGCGTCCCGCACATGCGCGAGATTCTTTCGAACTTTAACTTGTCGTTACATGTAAACTAGAGGCAGTTCAGCAATGATGTTTGTTTTAAAAATCAGATGATAATCACAGCTAACAATAAATATACAAAATATTAAAGTAAAGTTATATAAACCATGTAAAATATAAACATGAACACATTCAAATCTCGCGAGGCCCGCACTAGTATTGGTGACTCGTGTCAGCGATTATCAACAATGTTCCACGTACATTATTTAAAATTCTATAATTGCAGTTAAAATTTGTTTATTAATTTTATTACGTTTCCTTCAAAAACGTAAAAAAACGGGTTCCACTATATTTATTGCGTGAATCAAAATCCCGAATTTACGTTTTCCCACTAATTGCGTTTTTTTAACAGTGTAGAAATGTGAATAATCATTTTCTAGATGTTCGACACATCGTACCAGATAAAATATATTAAAGTAATTTTCTAAAAAAAGTTTTTAAGCTGCATACGTCAAAATACATGCGATGCGTGTAATATGATGTGTCGAACATCCAGAAAGTGATTTTTAAATCTCTATACTGTTAAAAAAAAACGTAATTAGTGGGAAAACGTAAATTCAGGGTTAGAATCGCGGTACCAAATACAGTGGAACCCATTTTTTACGTTTTTAAAGGAACTGACAAAAAAAACAAAATTAGCGTAAAAACATAAACCTAAATTACTACATAAATACATTGGAAAACGTTTTTTACATTTTTTAAGGTACTGATAAAAAAAGTATATATATTGAAAAATATTTAATTGTTTAACTAATTTTTAAAACGATCAATTTGATTTGCAAAAAGTTGTATTTGATTGGTAAAAAGTTGTAATTGATATGCAAAAGTGTGCATTTTATTTACAAAAGGGTGTATTTGACCTAAGAAAACTGTAAATATATTTTTTTAATAATCCACATATTGAGATATACTGTAACTTTAACATTTATTAGATAGTATAAGTAAAAAATATAGTTTATATAACAGAGGTCAGAATTTTTTTAGGATCGAGCTGAATTGTATTTTTTTTTAAAACATGGCATTATTCTTATATTATATTCAATTAATCTAAGAATAAAAATTATTTATGATATTCTGCCTGATTTAGTTGATATTTTAAATTTTAAATACTGATCAATATGACGTGTAAATGACAAGCACGGCACGTCTCGCTAGTAGTACGTTTCACTCGCGCTTGGCATATCGTACCGGATGCGAGCGAGAAAAAACACCGCGCCTGTGGCAACAGAAGCGAATATTGTTTATAATAAATATATTATACAGATGTGAATATATTAACAATATTGACTATATTTCTTAATTAATTATTTTATTAAGCGACCAATAGATGGCATTGGAGTTAATTCCAAAGCGCCAACTATCCATATAAATGATTAATATATACTTTTGTCGATAAAGGGTATCTTACACTCATATTCCTCCCTAATCCAGTGCCCAGACTCAAAAACAATTCCCAGAATCCAAGGTTGACCTATCCGAGTATTAATATATAATACAATAGATCAGTCGCGGTAAATTTACATTACAGATTTAGCTACAAATAAAAAAATCAAATAAAGTTTCATTGACAAACCTATAAAAATAGTACCTCAATTTTATTTTTAATTTATATTTATTATATAAATAATAATGAACGCATCCGTTTAAGTTCGGTTCTCCGAAAATCACTTGCACCTTAATTTTTTTTATTTCATCTTAATATATGTTTGAAAACCATGTTATTGAATAAATTATAAAAGTGGTTTTTAATATTTTTTCCGTAATAATTTTGCACAGTTTGGCAACGTCAGCAGTATTTATTATTATTTTAATTTTCAATAATAATATGTTCGGTCACTTGGTATTCCGCAAGAGTGAATATTTCCAAGTAAAAGTGGCATGTCCTCTTCAGACTACCGGGACACGTGACCAAACTTGATTAGGATCTCGAGATGTGTTCAACGAAATTCAATAACGATTTTTTTTACACTCGAGTCTGGCATATGGGAATTTTACGAGCACAGGAAACTAAATTCTAGAAAATTCACACGTCCACTCGATGAGATCACCGTCTACTGATCTCATCGATCTGATTTTCTTGACTATTTTTTTTTCGCGTTTCAGTGAAAATTTCCCCGACATGCAATCACCTTCATCGGCGTCTTTAGTCATCGCCTCATAAAAAAATGGTACGGGTCGATTTCAAATTGCACAAGGTCGCTCCAATACATTGTTATCGATGTCCCACGCACTGAAAAGGCGTAAGAGCCTCTGAGCGATTTATCGTGCGGCAAAAAAATACTACAGGGTGTTTATAATGTGTCATGATAAGGTCTCGAAAGCGGGCATTGTTCGCCTGAGAACCGATGACCTCTCTTCATTTTTTTGCGTCGATCGTTTGCAATTATTTTTAATAAATTTAATTGCGATCTGATATATTTATTTTTCAATTCTTCATGGGTGGTTCTTGGGTGGTTGCGTTTTTTTTTACGATGGATGACTCTTCGTTTTTTAATGGTGCCTCCGAGTGGCGTAAGTAAGGCATTTTGTAACAATCCTTTGTGGGCCTACTCGTCCTGCCCACTCGTATCTTTCGCACCTTTTCGGATTGCGTGAGAGGTACCACTAAGGTTCCTGAACTCAAAAAAAGTACAAACAGATCGATTGGGACCTTTGTTCGAATGTATTTATAGCACGAGACTGAGATATGCTATTTTCCTCATCGTATGTTAGAAACGAAAAGAGCGGTCCTCTGACTTTAATATATATTTTTTTTAATATATACATTATTTTATGTCTAAATTAGTGAGCAAAGGATGTGAATCCAATAACGTCATTCATTATTGATTAACTTCGATAACGCTTCTCAAATTTTTATTGGATATCAAAAAAATATTTATGCCAGATTTGAAATACATAGATTTTATTAAAACATTTAGCAAAAGGCACAGGAGGAGTGCTGAACTCCATTCTGAGAGGAGTAGGTCATAAATAATGCTTAGTTATTTATACATTATATTTTATCCGATCCGTCACGGCGGCTCGAAGCCGATGGAACTATTTTATATGAAATTAATGTATGAAAATAGACCCCAAACATTTCAACTCAAGATATTGATAAAATCTCCGACAATAATATTGACATTTGTTTTAAAAATGGTCGATAATTAGGATATTTTAACTAATCAATATGACACATAAATGACGTGCTAACTCGACGATGTGCAGTCGAGACATATTGGTTTCACCACTTGCACAACACTATGTTTTTTCTCTTTCGCACTTGCACATGCACGATCTTTTTTTTCTGTCTTCTTCACGACGACATTACTCAAGTAAAATTAAATAGTTGTTATTATTTTTTTTGCAATTACGAATAATAAAGGTCAATATTAAGAGAGTTATTCGAAAAAAAAAAATTGGGAGAAATAGACCCCATCGGCACGGCTAGATTAAAAATATTTATTAAAACACTAATAATAAAATATGAATTGTTTTTTATTATATTTCAATTTATTATTCTTGAATTTATATCTAACTTTGAATTAGAACTCGTTGATGATTATTCAATTGCATAGTTTTTAATAATTTAATTACAGGAAACGAGATATGGATATGAAGATCTTGACTATGTAATTAGGAACTGTTTACAGCCAGCCCTCCTATAACGAAGAAATCTGAACTACCTTATAGAAACCATAAGCATTCATACAAAATTAACTTATAATATTTTTAGATAGCACGCTCGTGTTATATTTTGTTGTCAATCTAAGCGCATCGACCTTTATTTTGCACGGAAATATACTACGTGAAAATTTACGTTCTAGGAGGGAGCGCTATAGGAGGGACTGTCGAGCTTGATTTAGAAAACCGCTGTATAGTAGAATGTGTTATAGGAGGGTTTACTGTAATTTAAATCTAATCAAATATTAGTTTTTCATAAATTTGTTGAATAACTGATTTTATTTCAAAAAATATATACATGTAAAAATAATATATTACTTATTTAAGAGGATTAAAACATGTACAAAAATCATTGTACAATAAATCCATCGATTTACGCGGTAGATAAGTTTTGCAAAAACTCGCGTCAATAGAAACTGTGTAGAAAAATTCAAAGAACTCATTTAAAATCGTAAGATATGTTCGTAAGTTTAAATTGCGTCCTCATAAGTGGTTTAAAATCACTTTCAAACCAGTTATGAGGACAGTCAACCCTTCCATAGCGCCAAGATAGGACTCACGCTATAGAAACCTGCCCTATATAAAATTGGAGATAGTTTTTTAATTGTATATTGTAAATATAACATAATCAGTACATTAAACATTTTTTCATTCACATCTTTTAAATGACCTTGTTCTATTTTAAGTTTATTCACGTGCGCGTGTTATATTTTGTGGTTAACCAAAGGGCACTGACTCGTATTTCTCGCGACAATGTATTACATATTTTCGAAAAATGTAATTACTTAGCTTGCCTGTTAATTATTAGTCGATGAAATTTGCCATGGGGAAGACGAGAGGATATATCCAGAGCCGTCATGGCGGCATCCGTGTGTGGCGCAACAAGATGGCGACTACATCTTGACAGAGTGAACTACGGGAACGTCAATTCTTCCAATCTTTAAGCAATTCCTCATTACATTAATTTACCATTAAAGTGAAATCGGGTAATGATTGTATTTATTACAGATAGCAGATAATTTAAACTGAATTTAATTAGTTTTATTAATTTTATTCAGAACGTTTTTAGAATGAGCGCATAGAAATGAAAATAAGATGCTTATTATTTAAGAAAAGGTATATTAATTATTTTTTATTCGATCAACGGCCCAATTACATATGTTAATAATAATTGTTACTTTCGTTGTTGTTTATAATTAATATGCGCGGATTCAGTACCATTGGTTTTCGAATGAATTTACACATTAATTTTTATATTAAAATCAATATGAGTATAGAAAATAGCAAATATTATACTATTGTTTGAATAAATGCTTTCAGGCGTTCTCATCTTTGTAGCGTTTCATTAACACAGCAATAGATTGAATGGTTTTCCTTAATGAATTTGTTTATTTCCTCCGCATTTACGTTTATGGCCCTTAAGACCTCCTCGCACAAAAGATTTCCATGGGAATATCCGACATAAAATATTATTGGACGCCCTTGACAATCGGCATCGGTTATGCAATTCGAAGAAATGCGTAATTGCATAACTGTTGTGTTAATTAATCGCCCTTTTTTCGTTACGCATGCGCAAACGTCGGTATGCGCTGTAATTCGTCTCATCCGCGGTCGAGAGGAAAAGGCGTATGGAGTATAAAAAATTAGATTATTAACAAGCACTCGTGTAATGAACGGAGTGATTCATATTCAAATTTAATTATGCCGTCAGGTAACGGAAGTATTCTTTGTGAGCACATGCCGAACGGTCTTATGTTTATTTTTCGGTAGCGAATTGTATCGCTGATAAGATCGCGCCATTTTTAATGAGTGATTAGTGGCGATGATCGATAAATCAGCGGATTGATACTTGATTATACAGGCGGACCTCAACTTTCGCACATTCGACTTTCGAACAATTCGCTATTTCGCACATTTTCGAAAAATCGTTTTTTTTCAAAAATTGTTTCCAAAAGGCACGGCATAGTGATGGATGAAATGGAGAAATCTTTGTCTTATTGGATAAGTAATCAAAATCAAGAAAACATCCTTCTAAGTACTTCAATGATTCAAGCTAAGGCTCTTAGTTTGCATAATATCTTTAGTCTCTTAGTTTGCATAATCTTTAAATAAATAAATAAATAATGATTGGAAGGCTAGACTAAACGAATATTCTAACATAGTGTTTCATGCAAGTAACGGCTGGTTTTCAAATTTTAAAACCAGGAGTGCTACACAATATTAAATTCACTGGAGAATCATCTGATGCGGATGAAGATGCTGCAAAGAAGGCCTTTATTCCGCCATTGTCCAAAGTGTGAAGATGAAGGAATATACCTCCTGATCAACTATTCAATGTAGATGAGACTGGTTTTATTTTGGAAGAGAGAAGATGCCTAATCGTACATTTATTTATCAAAGACAAATCAGTTGCCCCTGGTCATAAAACTTCTAAACTTAACAGTGAATATGTTAATGAGATGATTGAATCTCATTCTGAACCCTTGACTAATGAATTTCTAATGGACCGACAAGAGAACAAAAATAGTATACTAATTGAAAGTGAGGAAGAAGAACCAGAAGAAATCATCAAAACCTTAAAAATAAAAAAATCTTTTACGCATCTCGAGACATTTTTGAATATTATGGAAGAATGTGATCCCAATGGAGAATCTCAAGCGCGTAGGGCGATCCATAATAGTACTGTATGTTACAGAACTCTTTATAAAGAAAAGAAAAAAGTAGTAAAATACAACTAACCCTTGACAAGTTAATTAAGAGAATATAATTTTTTTTATTTAATATGTGCCCATTACATATTAGTATATATGCAATAGTTATGTGCAATTTTTTTTGGTGTTTTTTTTTACATCCCTCTACTTTCGAGCCATTTTTAATGAGTGATTAGTGGCGATGATCGATAAATCAGCGGATTGATACTAATTATATAAATAAATGATGATAACGCACGTGTAACACGTCCTTTATTTCTTCGAAATGTGTTATGCAAATTCGTACATATTTATTTATATAATAGGTCATCCTGAAAGTAATCCATTATTTCACATACATTTGTAGGAGTACAGTTTTTGTCTAGATACTGTGAAAAAATATCGCATATATTAGGGATACCCATAAGTAATGTCGTTTTTTTTCAATGAAATTCAAAACAAATTTTCTTATACTTTATTTAACTTTTCTTATACAAAATTTTTCCCAATATTATCTATAACCTTCTCCCACCTTTCTTTCAAATCATCCATGCTCTTCTTGTAAAACTTTGGGGGTTTGACTGAAAATAGTAAAAAAGGGCTGTATTCACCGATTCTAAGGAATTGAAATTTTGATCTCTTAGAAAAGGTTCCTTAGAACGAAATAAGTAAAAATGAGATGGTGCGGGATCCGGCGAGTATGGAGGATGCAACAGGGTGACCCATCCAAGATCCTGAATTTTTCACACGTCAATTTCGCAACATGAGGTTGCGCATGAATGCGTGTGGGACCCAAACACCTTCTTTTTTAATCTTTCCCAACTTCTTTAGGATCCTTTGAGTACTGGACCAGGATGTAACGACCTTTTACGATAATTTTTCAATGGTCAGCATCGGGTCGTCTTCGTCTGCAGAATTCACGGCTGCTTCAACCGCCTGGACGGGTCTTTCACTTCGAGGCTCGTTTTCCAAACACAAATCATCAGATTATTTTTTTTTCCCATCGTTAGCATTTACGATGACATCAAATATGTTATCGTTAATCTCGCAAATATCCTTCGTAGCCCCTGTCGCTTTCTTTTTCTAATGATATTAAAAAAGTATACACCTCCGCAGATGTTGTTCCGACGGACACCTTTCTCACATTGTCGTCAGAGGGATAAAGAAAGCATTTTTTTTGTCTAAAGGCCACGAGCAGGTAGCCGCTACACAAGAGACACTTATAACACGTCCTTACAGCCTAATATACTGAAGGAGACTATTTTAAAGATGGCGCATCGAAAAAACGACAATACTTATGGGTACCCCTAATAGTTTTTGCCATAACTAGATTCTCGGGATACAGAATTTGTGAGGAAAGGATTGAACTTTAATCACTCCTCCGGCGCGATTTTTTTAGACACCAATTAAGTAAAATTTCTATAAGAACTCTCTTCTTCCCGTCTTATTAGGACTCTCAAAGCTCAACATTATCTCCACTACTCTTTTCATTATACACTAGCGATATTCCAGCACCATAAAAAAAATCTCTTCTTGCCGAGAAGACACGGCAATAGTCTGTCGTAGTCTAAACATTAAAACAATAAATTCCAATCTTCAAACATACATCAATACTATTCTAAAGTGGGAGACAAATGCCATATCAAAATCAACCCAGATAAAACTCATGCAAACTATTTTACAAGAAGAAGCAATAAAGCTACTCCCCCAAAATATGAATTAATGATAGCCCTATACCAGGGCGAGCAACCCGTGGCCCGCGGGCCGCATCCGGCCCGCCACGCTTTCTCTTGCGGCAACGATTTTTTTCGTTCCCATCCGTAACAATGTGCCAAGTGCCAGTGAAACGATAATAGTGACACGTGCCACGAGAATTTAGCAGTCAGTCTATCGGTGGCGTGTCCTCAGTGTGCGGCGGGACATCGTCGAGTGCGCATGTCATTTACGCGTCATTTATTAGTTGAAAAATCCAAAATATCGACCAAATTATGCAGCGTCTCATTAATAACTATTTTTATTCTTTTAATAATCCATTTTTTTTTTAAAAAAAGTCTAGATCTTTATGAAGAATTTATCAACATCTTGAGTTGAAATGCATGGGGTCTATTTTCCATTAAAAATAGACCCCCTTCGGACGACGCGGTTGCAGAGCAGAAAGAGTAAAATATTTTATTAATAAAAGAAATATATATATAAACATTAATGTTTGAGAAGAACGTAAAATATGGCTTAAAAATAAAATATATATTATAATAGAAATATAAATTATAAAATCCAAATATTTAAAGTCAAGATATTGAGAGTATTTCAGTATTTTAATAAAATAATGATTCTATTTTTGTGTGTTACAGCGGAACCATGTTGTTGAATACCGTTTTATATGAGGGTTTCCTGCTTATTAAAATATTAGCTGAGATTTTGTCAACAGCGTCTTGAATTCTATGCTCTAATGGTAAATTTTCCAATTTACCAATAATTACCGATGTTATGTTTTTGGCAATTTACCGGTAAGCCGATAAACCGGTTAGCCGGTAATGCAAGCCCTGCTCGAAACTAACCGCGTCGTCCGTAAGGGGGTCTATTTATAAGGGAAAATAGACTCGAGCATTTCAAATCAAGATAAATAGTTCTTTATGACATGCTTCATAATTTGGTCGATATTTTGGATTTTTAAACTAATCAATATTACGCGTAAATGGCATGCGCACTTGACAATGTCCCACCGAACACTGAGGAAATGCCACCGAAAGACATCCGCCAAATTCTCGTGGCACGTGTCACTAATATACGCTTCACTCGCATTTGGCACATCGTTACGGATGCGAGCGAGAAAAAACAATGTTTTTTCAATAGAAGCGAGTATTGATGTTATTATTTTTTCGCGATTGCGGACAATAAAGTCATATATTATTTATACAAATACAAATAGTGCGGAATATGTAAGATACATATTAAAAGTATTATTCGAGGAAAATCAAAAACTAAGAGTCCCAAATAGACCCCATCGGCACGGCTAGTTTAACAACAAATTTGGCATTGTTTCTACACCTTTATTTGATATATATTTAAAGATATATACGACACAACTCGCAAGCAGTTTTCTAACCGTACATCATTTAATCTCGATCAATAATCGTCCAGATAGTTTTCTTCTGACTTTTCAGAGTATGATTCCTTGGATTGAGCTGAAATCTTTTCATAAATGACTTCAGAAATAATGAAGTGACATACATATCAGACATCACTAACATTACGGTTTTGTAAACGGAAAAAAACAACATAATTTATTTTCTATCATGATAAATATCGATTTATTTATGTTTTCGGTTCAGTTCCCCGGATCAAAGCCCTAGAAAATATAATTATAATTGTTTGGTATTTATTATTATTAGATTTCAGGGTAAATGTAATGAGAGAATTATCTGCTATAAAAAAAATAATCTGTATGTTATTCATAAAAATGTCATATGGGATATTTCGGTCGCGTTAAAGCGATACAGAGTTATAGGAATGCCGTTTTTGCTGAACGAAGTTTTTCATTAATTGTTTGTGAAGTATGTTGTTATTAATATTGCTTATTTAATTCTAAATACAACGTTATGTATTAAAATAGATTAATATTTAATTAAAAATAAGATTTTTATATAGAAAATCAATTTATTTTTCAATAATTTTCAGTTTGCCTAAACATGTCTACGATTTTCCATCAATTGCACATCTGATTTCGTAACAAAATTAACGACATCTTCAGCAATCAGTACGATTTTTTACGAATCCTCAGTACGTGTACTCACGTACGTACACATGTCGAAATTCGTGCATACGAAAATGCACTGTACGATCTCATTAATATATGTTTTTTTTTCATTTCACCCAAAAGGAGTTATGCGGTTACAATTAGAGGAATTGATTGTGAAGATTTACGTAAATTATTTTCGTCACGATCTGACATAACCCCATTTTTTATATGCATAAATCTTGATATCTGCCGACCGAGTCGATTTACATACGAGTTTGGAAACGCTTACATTGTAAAACTAAAATGGCGTTTTATTGCAGGATGTATGTACATTTATAAAGGGGGAACCACACGGACGATCGCCGAAGTATGTAAAGGCGGAGATGCAAATGAAAGTGCATTTTTGTTAAACATATTATATGTGCAGAAACATAAATGTTTTATTGCATATGAATAGAAACTCACCGCAAGTGAAGGATTCACACTAATACGGCATATTTCGCACATATATCATTGGTAAACTAGGCAATAATATTTATATGATCAATGGAGGATTTATATTTATTTTATAGACATTCTTCCACGAATACAATTTGCTATTTTGTGTTTATTTAAATAGAAACGAATTATAATTAAAGATCTGCTATGAAACAACGGCTTGTTTTAATTTTTGCTAATCACTTGTATGTTAATATCTTCTTATTAATAATACAAGATTGCCCAAAAGTCACAACACCATTTAAAATTCAAATAACTTTCTATAATTAATTATTTTTTTAAACTTGATTTCAGATTATTAAAGCGTAATCCTTAGAAATTAATTATGGAGAAATTGACGACTAAGCAACGTGTTAAAATAATCGAATTCTATATAGAAAACAAACGATCTATTGTGCTGACACAAAGAGCCTATACTCGTCATTTAAGGGTCAAAAAACCTCCACATAAACAAACTATACTTCGTTTATTCCCGCAGAATCATGAATACTTTCTTCCAAACTTTTAAAAATTTGTAACTTTTTTTCTATTCGAGATAAAATTATGAAGTTTGAAATGAATATAGGCGAATATATATTCTTTCAGCTTAAATAATATTTTTTTTAAATATATTTCTACATAGTGATTAAAAAAATATTTAAAAATTTTACAATTTTGACACGTTATTTTATATAATTTTGTATATTAAATTATCCGCATTATTTATTAACTAAAAAACAATATTTCATCAAATACGTTCACAAAGTTTTTTCAAAAATAGAAAATTGCTAAAGTCAATTGCTAAGTGTTTATATATTAAAAAAAATAGATGATATACGCAATAATTTAGTATATACAACATTAATATGCAATTAAAAACTGTAAAGATATACTCGATTGAATTGTATTTATTGATAATGGTAAACTTTAAAATCCTTTATTTGCAAATAAAATAAACTAATATTAAAAAAAATGATTAAATATTAAACCTACATATTCTATATATTATTTGTATTATTAATTATTTATGTAAAAAATATTTTTGGCAGTAGAATTCATCATTCCGCCCACTGTGCTCCGTCTTCAATTCTTCTAAGTTCGACTTCTAACCCTAATTAAAAATAAATAATATTTTTCATTTAATTGTCTATCAGTTCAACAACTAAAGCGTAAACTAAATATTTTCAGATTTATCCTAATATATTTTTATAGTATATAAAAGTTACAAAAACTGAGTTATATTGTAATTCTTTTTAATAAATATTTAATAAATAGAGTTTATATTAATTTTCACATATATTAATCGTAAAGTAATATTATTATCCTATTCTCGAGATTATATATGAAAATATTCTTTAATAAAATATCAATAATTTTTTTACTAATATTATAGATTGATATATTTTAAGAAAAATCATTTCTCAAATATCACAAATACTAATTTATGACAAATTTTCTAATATTATACTGTGGAGGATTTATCACTTGCGAGGTCCCAGGCTGAATTTAATTTTAGAATTTTATAACATGGTTTTACAACACCCTATGAGTAGCTAGGGCAGGGATGGCGAACAGAGTACCCATAGGTCACCGTGACGCATTAGTAACCCCTGAACCCGCTTGAATTTTTAGATATGATTGTAAAAAGCCTTCATTTAATAAAAAATAAAATGATTTTTAATCTGCTACTAATATCACTAGATGCCGCCACATCTTTAAAGAGCTAGAGTGTGATTACGGTATAATAGCGATAATTTTGCTTGTAAATTTTAATGTTAATAAAACTTGTAAGCCTAAATCATAAAACTATGTGACCCGCCACATGAATTCATTAAAAAAAATATCAAATTTGACCCACTTGGGAAAAAGGTTTGCCATCCCTGGTATAGGGTGTTGTATAGGGCCTATACTGTGAATTCTACGTACATGTTTTTTACTTATTTTCCAATGTTTTAGATACATAATTAATTTGACATAAATATATGTAAAAACAAACTTCTTCGCTTTTTTCTTTTTTTATTAGCTTCTCGATGATTAGTATTAGCGATCTCGATATTACAAGAAATCAGGGGCCCCCTAAATTAATGAGGCCCCAGGATTGCGCTTTATACACCTAAGGGAAAATCCGCCACTGATATTATATACTGTTTATTGGCCCTTGAAACATCACAAGGATAATATTTAGGCATAATTTTGTTTAGTAAAGATGCAGATATGTCTATGTTTAATTTTTAATATAAATTATTTATAGCTCCATTTTATTTATCCGTTATTAATTTAACCCTTTAATTACTTTAATGCGATATATTGTTGTTTCTTGTCACTAAAAATAAAATGAGACAATTATTTTAATTTCTAAGGTTATAGAAAAGAGTCAAATTAAGAATAATGATAAAGTTGTGATTATAACTTTTACATAGTACAGTGAAACCCCGTTTTTACGTGCCCGTATTTAACGTTCTCTCGCGTTTTGCGTTCAAATTTAAGTCCCGTTTTATTTTAGTACATTTAGTACCCGCCTTTACGTTGGTTATTTCCCGCAATTTACGTTGAATATATTTAAAATTCGAAACAATTTTTAATCATAGACATTTTTAAATGTCATTACCGACAAAATATGCTGCAAATAAAACCATGGATGACTTAAATTAACAACTTTTAAGCTTTGATGTTTTGATGGGAGCTAAGAAAAGTAAAATTATCTTATTCATAGATAGATGCACAATGCTATTGATGACTGAGAACAAATTTCTATCGAAAACGTACAATACGAAACTTTCTAATCGATTTATAAGATCGAAAAAGCTGTAAACCAGCACAAAAATATATACCATTTTTTTTCTTTCTAACTCGGAATCTACGTTTTCCCTCCAATTACGTTTTTTTTTCGGTCCCTTCATAAATTTAAAAACGGGGTTTCACTATTTATAACAAAAATATGTTAAATAATTAAAGGTTTCCTAGAAAAATGATGGATCGATGTTGCAATGTAGTCCGATTATATTAATTAATAAAAAAATCAGTCCATTTAGGTTTAATAAAAAATATTCTTTTTAAACACTCTGTACATCGATACTTGATATCCAGCTATATAAGTACATACACATAAGTGTCTACCAATCGACTCTATTTTATTATGGCTAGAAAAATGAGATGCGATATCCTTCCTGGAAATAATTAAAAATAATTGGGGAAAAGAATCGTCGAATACATATTTTTTTTTCGCAAAAATATATCGCTATATAATTTAGCGTACAAATTTATTCTTCGCCAACGCAAAGAGGCTGCAACGATTGCGCAAATAAGCAAACAATAGAAGAAAGTTACTCCAATTTCGCATTGCTAAATAATGGAACGTGTTCGAATTTGAATAATTGAATACAGCGACGCTCAACATTTTATTCATAGACGATGTTTTTTTTAATTATTCAAAGAACAATGAAGGTACGAATCCGTTAAACAACGAACGTTAATTTTCGTACTGCCTACATCGAGATTGCTTTGTGGCGCCTGAAAAAAAAAATATATATATAAGCGAGTCGCTCTCGGGAATAATGAACTCGACTTCACATATGGAATATTAGATTAAATTCTATCTACACACACATTATGTGTATAGTGAAAAAATGGTGTGGTCATCATCATCGTGATGCATATCCGAAGGCTGTGGGACGTTAATCAGTCGAGCTCGCCTCGAACGAATCGCGAGCGCAAGACGGAGCGCGTAGGCATCTAATTTGATTCCAAGATTAGTTAGGAAGATGCATCATTACCTTTTTTTTCCAGACACTTTTCTAGGCTATGTCACCGCCCTCGCAATTTCGCCTTTTGCGAATGCGACGCTTTTATACGCAATTTGTCAGATTGATGACTCCGAGCTAAGTGAATGCTGAGTGATGATGGCGTTGAATCAAATTACTGTAATCAAACGCACTCATTATGCGTAACAACATAATTCTAATACATTTTTAACATAGATGGAGAGTAATATTAATATACAGTGAAACCCCGTTTTTACAATCCCGTTTTATTCTATTGGGTTGTTCGGAAAATCATTTCGTTTTTTCCCAACAGAGGACTTAATTGTATTTTTTCACA
>JAGXCT010033672.1:0-16514 GCA_022495035.1 Philopotamus ludificatus | reverse complement strand
GGCCAATAAAGTGTTAATATTGATGAAAAAATAATGATTATTTCAGAAAAAATAAAAATTTCCACATATCTATCAAACCTCATATTAGGGGAACCGAAAAGAAATCCATTATTTTTTCATGTTGCGTTTAAAATATATTTTGTACTCCGATGATATAAACGTCGTACCGAAAATTACATTACAGAACGAACTCCGATGAATTAATTCATGTATGAGTTTCGCGCCCATTGTCGTCCCCAGCTGTTATGCTATTAGATTAAAAAAAATATATTTTGAAGAGCTCGTTTCCTCTGGCGTAATCCTCAGCGTCTACAGAGTGGCAGAGGTCCGCCAGACAGAAGTTAAACAACAACACATGTTTTTTGTGAGCGTACATACAATCAGTGACATCGCTCCACAGGTCTGACAGTTTTATTTTTCATTTTCCACGAGGCAGTGCTTCGCACTGTTCATAATAGGTTCACCATAACTAATATAGGCTTACAAACGGGAGAACAGTGGAATTAAATTAGAGTTGATGTGACACCCAAACTGGGGCTGACAGTTCCACACTAACTGGGTTGTTTTGTTGTTCGGAATAAAATGGCGGCGATATGGAAAAAAAACGTCCTGTACGCCGTCGAAACAAACATTTAGACATAAAAAAAGTGTTTATAAAATCAACGATATTGCTTATCGTAGCCATGGTTGACATTGGAGTTGTGAATAGACTGGAATTTCTCAGCACTCATGTTTCTATTAAATTTATTTATTTAATATTTGTCATCTTATCAGTGTGCACACATGTTATATGAAGATTAAATAAATGCAATTTATTTGTGGTGGACTTTTTATATAGCTGTTTGTTTAAGATATCAAAAAGAATTACTATAATAATTTTTGTATTTATGTCGTATTACATATTTGACATAATACAATCGACGTCATTGAATTTCGCGCAAAAGAAAAAATAATAATTTCATAAAATTTTCCTACAAATTTCCATGAAATATACATACAAACATCAATCAACAATAAAAAAAGATAATGTTTATTATCAGTGCCTACAATTCAAATTACCCAGAGAATTCTAAAACCTTCTGATTAATCATTTATTCCTAGTCGTATTTACACTTATTTTTAGATTTTTTATAGATAGCGCACTTATCAGTTGTTGATATTCTTCAACTATTATGACTTGAATAGTAAATGTTATATACTCATTGATCAAATCAATATTATAAAAATATAGTAACTATAAATTTTAAAAATCAAGTATGTATTATTAATTTAATAAATTGTTGATTGTTATTGATTTTTTTAATAGTAATACGTACGTGTTCTAAAAAAATTAACACGCCAATCAAAGGGTTAGATTAATATTTTATTCAGTAATTTTTAAAATGCGAATCAGGTTAATAGATATTAGTCACACTAACCTGTTATTACTTGCATATGTTTTTATCGTGTATAGAATATTTATGGAATAGAATTCTTAACTACTAAGTTGGTTAGAAAATAATTGCTGTTTTCATAATAAAAGATAATAAAGAGATTTTTAATTAATCATATTTTCTTTTAAACATTTTTCGTCATAATATTTTCTAGTCGTGCCGATGGGATATATCGGGTACCCTAAGTTCTCTACACTCTTTTAATATAAATCCAGCATAGCACAAACTTTTTGTATTTGTCTTAAAAATAGTCTAAAGAATACATATTATAAATATAAAAATATAAAAGCAACAATATTCGCTGCTGTTGACACGCGTGCCGAGTGCGAGTGAAACGTGCGCGTGACACGTGCAGCGAGAGCTCAGTCTGCAGCGAGAAATCGCTGGAAGCGTTGTCATTTACGCGTCATATTGATTAGTCCTTCTTTCGTCGGCATCCTCATGACTGAAGATCGGTGGCTACTGCGGTGGAGCCTGTGGCGGTCTTCACTTAGTCGCTCCAATGGGTGGGCACCCTGCCCCTTCCTCTGCGTCCTTTCGACGTTTTAAAGCGCTACGAGCTTCTCCAGGCTATCATTTCTTCTGATATGTAGTAGAAAGTCGGTCATCTTTATCGTTTCCTATTTCTTTTAGGACAGATATGTTTGTGGGTATTCACTCCATGGTATTCTAAGCAGACGTAGCCAGCACCACATTTCAAATGCGTCAAATGTTCACCCAGCCGAGTACTACCTGTGCTCAGTAGCGGTTAACTTGACAATCATAATTTGATTTTAGTTACCATCAAGCTACGGCGGGTCTTATTCTTAAAATAATCCAAAAAATCGGCTCGAAAACAACCGCGTCATCCGAAGGGGGCATCTCAGATATCCTAAGCATTTCAAGTCATGCTATCTATGAATTCTTCAGCAATATCTTTCAAAAAAATGTATTATTCTAAGAATAAAAATAGTTATTCATGATATGCCTCATAATTTGGTAAATATCTTGAATTTTGTAACTAATCAATATGACGCGTAAATGACATTGCTCTTGGCGATATCTCGCCGCAGACTGAGCTCTCGCAGCACGTGTCACTCGCACGCTTCAATCGCACTTAGCACATCGTATCAGATGCAAGCAAGAAAAGTATTTATTATATTTTTTCTTTAGAATTTTTTATACAAATACAAAAAGTTTGTGACAAGTAAAAAATTTAGGGTACCCAACATAGGGTAAAACTTGAAATAGTAGTCCTGACTAATATAATCATTTGCTGTTCTTAAGTCAATTAAGAAATCGTTTTATTATATCATGATTTACCCAAACTTTCTAAAGAAATGAAAGAAAAACGATATGATAAAAAAGAAAAGTCTTTTGAATGAAGAATATAGATAAATATTCAGTTTATAGTACAAAACATAGTTAATGATGTTTTTACGGTTATATTTGATTAACGAATCAATCATTCTCAACAAACAAATCCCTATAGTCCATCAGATGGTAAAAATTGTTCTTTTTTTATTTCAAACATTTTTCACTGTGCAAATCTTACAGCCGCCATCAGCATTCACAACATCGCGCCAGCGTTTCAATTAACAATCGATGTGGAAAAAGTACGTACACCGAATCTTTTCTAACAAGTCCCTCTCTATAGGTCCACCCGAACAATTAATCATTTAATTTTATTGGATCATCACTCACGGACAAACAATGCAATTGTGATATCACGTATCGAAGAGTGTGGGCCGTGACCCAAATGTGGCTGGAGGAGCGCCACTTTACAATTTCTATGACTACCGTATGTCGAAACGTGATGCTGTCGATAATCAAATTCATAAGCCATTCTATCTAGATTGATTTGTTGTGATGGCTGATTTTAATTGGAGAGCCGAAAAAAATGAATTGCGCATGCGCGCGGTGTCTATAGCCGAAAGACCGTCCCTGCGATATTGCGAAAATTGCCATAGAAAATCAACAATATCCGAATTGTACTAATTAACGGTGAAAGTCTACAAATAAACGATTGTGTCTTGTCCATATAACGCCGTATAAATGTCAGATGAATATATTTTTAAATCCGTGTTATGAATTTGACCCGTAACGCGAATGTTTGATTGAAACTTGACACTGAGTTCTGTTGTATGGATTTTGCTTGTTTTGCTCGTGGATTGATATGAATAGAGAAAGAGAGACGGAGAGAGTGAAAGGGAAAAATAGCTAGTGCTAGGGCTGCGACAATTTTTTATTTTTTAATATAAATACGTAATAAAAAAGTGTTATCGTTCGCAACAGCGTTGCCCTATCACGTTGCTATCAATACCCATTGTTAATACGTGATATTTAACATATATTGTGTTATTATTTTTTGCAATATTTATGATTAAGAAACGTGTCTTATTTAAACGACCGTTCGTTTGCCGTGATTGTGATATAACCTGTCGACCGATCCCTCTAATTAGCGATTGCCAAACATATTGTGACCCTATTTGCATAGTTTGCGACTTCAGCGTGTATAAAAAAATATGTTTGCAGTTCGCAATGAATAAGTAGAACTTAGAAAAAGTAAAAATTAAATAAATAAATATCGGAATGAAAGATACCTATCTACTATACCATTACAATTTATGGTCAGCGTCTCTTTAAAACATTTTTATATCATAGTAAACGAATCCCTTCATGAAATTGACTAAAAACCCAAGTAAACTTTGACATACACATATCTCATGTGCATAAATAAATCTGGTCTCTAACGGATTTCTCACCACAGAGACAGTATACCCCTGGGAAGGAAAACCCTTAATCTGTTGACAAATAATAGGTTTAGTTTCGATACTTTCACTCCTCTTCCTTCTTTCTAGGATACCTCTCTCTAAGGAGGTCTTTCCCATGATGAAAGGATTGCTATTGCGCTACGAGGTTAATAATCACTTGCGACCGGCTACTTAAGACTCGTTTTGGCAGATGTGCATATGTATGCATGTGTGTATTACACACTATATAGGTGTGTGTGTGATCGCTCGCTCCTTATCACTAGTGACTCGTTATAAGCAGATAACGCCTTAGAGAAGAGAATAAACGAATACCGAGACAAACCCCCTCCTACTTGTCTGGACACAATCGAGAGGGTAAAATCCGATACAACATGGTAGAAGATGTACGTCCAATGCCAGCAATGGCCAAAAGAGGGAAACTCTCTACAATAAACCGCATACCAAGACGGCTTGGGTCCCCGCGGTATGGACACGAATGGGGAGTCCTCACGTCACGTATGAGACTCAGGTTCCTTTGGCCTCATCTACAATTCGAGAGTTTGGTAAGGCCCATGCCCTCAGCGAGTGAGAGCCTCGTGACTGGTAAATGATGATGATGATAATGAATACAATTTGTGTCGGAGCATTTTTTCTTTATAATTTGATTATTAATATTAAAGAATTCTGACAGCTCTTCGTCTAGTCTATGAGATTTGAATCATTCCTTTTTAGTATCAAAACGTCTTGATGCTTTAGATTTATATACGATCATACATACTTAGTGGCGGATTTATGTGGATGCTTATGTTGCTAGAGCATCAGGCCCCACAATTGGGGGCCCCAAAGAAGCCCCCCATCATGGGTGCCCCAAAGAGGCTCCTAAGATCTTACTCATTATTTTATCGTATTAACAAACGAATGTCACCGACTCAAATAATACATAAAATTAACCATACATTTCAATAAAAATAAATGTTTAGCTTTCTCTAAACTAACATTTATAAAAAATAAATACAGATTGACTGAATTATTTGTTCATAGAAAATAACATGACAAATCAATTACTTATGTTGAAGCAATTAGAAAATATGCCAGACTATTGTGGCCGTTTTATCTTCTCGGTAAGATTATTGAAGATAGTCTTTCTACACATATAAAGGTAGAGAATAGACAAATGTATGTTTTCTAGATTCTAGAAGGAATCATCTTATCCAAAGATCGTAATGTTTGTGTAAAACAGGCAGTATTGGCCAAGAACACATATACATAAACCAATTCAATCGATACGAAAGATATGTGTTGAACTAAAAGTTTAAATTACTTTAGCAAATTCTTAATTAAAGTAATCTCCCAAAATAAATATATCAGGCCTCTAACGCAGAGGCTCCCAATCTTTTTCGGTTTACGGCTCCCTTAAAACATTAGATATTTCCGCGGCTCCCTTAATAAAAGAAAAATTCTTGAGAAAAGCGAGCGCAAAACGATGGCGCAAAAATTTCGAGAATTGGGAATTCCAACAAATTTTCCGAATTGTTTAATTGAATATTTTGCGGCGCTCTTATGACGACTTATGCTCACACATTGGGAAACCCTGCTCTAACGGATGTCTCACTAGAGAACAAGTATCACCTGGGAAGGAAAACCCTAAACTGAAGGTCGATATATGGTCTAGTCTCGATGCTTTCGCTTCTCTTCCTTCTTACAAGGGGACAGATAACGCCTGGAAAGAATGAGAATGAATATCGAGATAAAAACCCCTCTTACTTACCAGGACACAGTGGAGAGGGTAAAATCTGATACCATTAGTGATAGAAGATCCACTTCCAATATTAGAATTGTCTAAGAGAACGAAAACTCGACGACAAAACCGCATACCAAGAAGGTTTGGGTCCTCGCGGTATGGACTCAAATGAGGAGCCCTCACGTCGCGAGTTTCAGGTTCCTTTGGCCTCGACTACCATTCAAGAGTCTTATAATGCCCATACGCTCAGCGTGTGAGTAAATAATGATGACACTACAGGTATTTATTATAGTTTTTCAAAGCTATGATTTTCTAATCAACCCTATTTTGATGCCCTGGCCTCTGTGTTCGCCAGAAATGTTTTGCTAACATTAAAATTTATTTTAAACAATGTGTTTAAAAATCCAGATGATAATACAATATTTATAATAATCCATTTTTTTAAATGGATTATTGAAAAAATAGTTGTTCATGATATGCTTTTGGTCGATATTTTGGATTTATTAACTAATCAATATGACACCTAAATGACAACGCTCATGGCGATGTCTCGCCGTAGAATAAGCTCTCGCAGAACGTGTCACATTTCACTCACACTCGGTACATCGTGCCGGATACGAGCGAGAAAAAACATCGATAATTATTTATAATATTTATTATTTAGACTTTTTTAGTCAAATATCGGCACGGCTACTTCACTCCAAGAGGCCCATCTCCATTTTTTTTCAAATTTCACTCACTGAGCCGCCATATGTCGTTAATGTTTTGTTCTCAAATAAATGAATAGCTGTTTTTATATTTTTTTTGCTTAGTTACTATTTGTTTGTTTGATGTATTGTGACCTAATCATGTAATACCTTTAAGATGGATACATATTTTGGTGAAAATTCATTCCTTTGGAGGTATTTAAAATATTATTAATTATTTATTATTTGGAAATCGAGCATGTATATCGAGATGAGTACATTTTGAATGCGATGACTGATTCTGCTTGTTTTTTTTGTTGTTGAGAAAATGTATCCTGGTTCATTAATTAAAAGTGTATGCTGAATTAATCTCGACTGACCTTTCAGCCACACCTGATCTATTGAACGGTTATTCAATACTCAGACTCTGCGAAGAGTTATTCCAGAGGAAACCCATACGCATTTACCGCCAGACAGTTGAGCAATAATTCTCTGTATTTATTGGCCGTGGCGAATGCCACGCAACAAAGTTTCGGAATCCCTGTACCAGAATCAATTTGCAGGGGACCAATTGAATGCCGATAGGTCGTGCTACTGAGTGACATTATCAATTAATTACGAGGCACGCATCTAAGGCCCAATATAAGTTCTATGCATATTTAGCAGGCTAGTCATAAATCTTGACTCACTTCCTATCTCCCCTGTATATCAAATGTATCAAATGTTTAATGGATGTTATCCTGGCGCGGTGTAAATCTCCTTGTATCATTGTCGTGTCTGAAAAAGGCCGCAGACCGATTCGTGCCCATTTTTTATTGGGCCTAGCCGTTAATTGGATTAAGATTGATAGGGGCACCAGACGACGGCCAAGCCGATTCCTCCGGTACATGCGGCTCTAACAATTCTCGCGGAGGACTACTCGCGCACACCTTCTTCTTGCACACCTCTGCCGATTGCCGTTTTAATTGCACAGAATGCAGAAATGATGATTTGTTGTGCGACTTCTATCGACCGTCGGCGATCTCTATCTAATGAATTATTGCATCGCACAATCGAAATCATACGTTCAATGAATAAGATATCACCGCGGCAATTTAATTGCAACGGCAACAATGCCGGTCCGCAAATTGAAATTAATCATGCTGCAGGCCTTTGTGTTGCTGGGTCGGGTTTTAAAAACGTTCAGATCGATATCGAAAGAAACGTGGATAAATTAATGCGATTTATTTAACAGCATGCTAATAATTTGTATGCACAAATCGGCATTTGTTTGCGTTATAATCGGTTTAAAATTCTAGAGAAGTGCTTCAGAAAAAAACTAGAAGTGGTAGATACTCGCAACATCGAAGGCATGTTGTGAACATCCAAAAAAAATTATCAATCTTTAAAAACCGAGTAAATAGAGGAATGAAGAAGATCAAGGAACAAATGGGAACAACATATATTTTTTCACGATCTGCTGAATCGTGGATCTCCAGAAACTGACAGAATAGGGCGTTGAAGAAGGCCAGAAAAGCAGGACAAGCGACCCTCGACTTTCGCAAATAATTGCTTCCTGAAAATGTTTGCGAGTATTGAATGTTCAAAAGCAGAGTGATTTAAAATAATCATCAATAATTGTAATATAAAATATTATATTATCAGTATTGGGAAGAAAAAACTGCATTTTACGGAAATAAAATCTGCAAAGTGTCCTGTAGCTTGTCTAAAACTATCAATGCTTTTATTTGTAAATTTGTATCTTTACAATATTGCTCAAATGCCGGTACGAAATAAAATGTGAACCAACCAATTGATTTAAAGAAATATTAACCCCACCCCACCCAGTCTTATTTCATTGCCAAATGACTGGAAGCAATTCTTTATTATTCTCTTTCAATGCTCTGGGATCTCCTGCTTGATAAATAACAATGATTTTAATTTTAAATCACAATTATCTACCAAGAAGCATTTTTTATAAGGTTTATATCCAAGGGCAACGGATTCTTCTATCGAATGGGGACGTACAATATGTATTTTTTCCAAAATAAACCCGTCTTGTCCACATTGAATATCTGGCTACCTCAGCGTTTACAAGAGAAAACTCTCCAATTGCAGTATAGAAATGGACAATGAGCATTTTTTGCAGCGTTTATCTGCCTTAACCCATTCTCCAGTCAATTTAATATTAAATAAAAAAAAACTCATTTTAAATTTGGCGAATCAGTCACTACATCAATTTTTTTTTAACCTAGCCGTGCCGATAGGTATATTTGGGACCCTGGGAAATTTTTAAAAAACGTCTAAAGAATAAGTATTATAAATAATCATTGATCTCTTTGTCCACAATTGCTAAAAAAAAATGTGTAAACAACAATATTCGCTTCTGTTGTCGGAGCGCGATATTTTTTTTCGTACGCATCCTGTACGATGTGCCAAGTGCAAGTGAAACGGGAGATTGAAACGTGCGGCGAGACTTGGCGGGTCGTTTACGGCGTCTGGAAAACATCGATTCGTGAGGACAAAAATGTACGAAATACTGTATTTGTGCGAAAGGAGAATGAGCAAAAACCGAGGGCAGTCTGGTTTTAACACCGAAACATATAACGGTGGAATAACCTATCCATGATGAGTCATCAAGAGAACAATTCTTTCTTAGTTCTTCAATGATTCAACGGTCCGATGGGCTTCTATAAGGAATATACAATATTTAATTTGATATAACCAGACTAACGATCTTTTGAACATCTTCCATTTCTTAAATTCGATTTTATGTGGTTTTCCACAATTTACTTGACTAAACTCTCCCATCCTGCATTTTGTCGTTCTTCTTTTTTATGCAAAACTACTTGAGAATGAACATATAACTTATCCTAATCGTCTACGATATTATTGGTATTCATTTCTAGTTTCACATATCAAAACATATATTCTTCATTTAAATATTCATCGAAAAAAACAGTCAAATAACAAAAAAACTACTATACATATTTCAATTCTTAACAGATACTTGATCCGATTGCTACCATATTCTTAGAACTGCTATAATATCACCGTCTATAGGACAGTGTTTTACTACTGGTTTTAAATTTCAAAGGAAATAATAAAGACTAAAGCCCAAAAAAATGTTTAAAGCAGTTTCTTATTTAATTGAAGCATATCAATTCACCAAAAATTAATTAAAATAAATCTAATCATGTGAATATATCAGTCCTTGGATTTGTTTATGTCCAAGAAAGCTAAACATATGGATGAACCCAAATATATAAAATTAAAACAACGCATCTTGCTGTTATATAAATGTTTTTTTTTATTCTTCTATGAAGTTTTATTTCTCGAGATTCTGCAATTTTTTGACAGTTTCCTTGATTCCATCCCAAACTGCCTAACTTAAATTTGGTAATAATTATAATTGAATATTCCATATATCAAAAATGCATGACAGCAGCTGTAAGATCCAATTTCAGAAAACAGATCTATAACCGAGTCTTAATAGACACGATGCAAAACAGTTGGCATTGCCTTATTATTCAGAAGATTAGCTAAATATTAATTAATCAAATAATTATGTATTTTTTTGCGTAAATCTTCAGTTATTCGGTCATCATGCCTATCATTCAGTTGAACGTCCTCTTTACCTCTGAATTAATTTTCACACGACCATTTCAGCAATTATATTGCCAGTCACATTAGATTCAAACGTTAATCAACATCCTGTCTCATCGCCATTAAAATTGACTGGCCAATAAATACAGTCGTAAATTATAACTTATGACTGAAAAGTGATAACTTTCATTCAATAAGGAATCGTAATGGTTTCAAATTTAAAGATAATGTGCATTTAATTACACAGATGGTAATAAATATCATCTAATTTATTCTCAACATAATATTTGACACTTAATCTATAATAAAAATGGAAAATCTGATAAATCCAGTATTCTGAGATTACTTGGATCACTCTGTATATGGCTATTTATTTTCTAATGATGTGTTTCTCGTTTAAAAATTCATTACAACAGTAGCTGGCCAACGATTTTTTTATCTCTTATTTTTTTTTACTAGCATAGTCCCATTATTCACCTATGTGCATTGGAATGGACATCTGCACATAAATTATTTAAATTGTATGGAAATCCTATTCAGTGTGAAACCATGTACCATAGTCATTTAAGGAAAGAGAGACGGGGACATTTTACGGAAAAAGACATTCACCCCATATCCACTTGTTAACACCATTCGGTTTAATGTCGCGGCTATAAAAAATAACCAATAAGTGACAATACATGTTTGGCGCAATGTCGCCAACGGTATCTCCGCAAGATAATTCAACGGGTTATATAAGAGTTGAGCGCTGCTGTATCGAAAAGACACTGGTGATTTGTTTGTTAATTGTTTGCTAATGCGATCGGAACCGGTCCAGGTGTCGATAGAACGGCCATTGAGATCGCAGATCTGTGTATTATCTAATATATGTGTGTCGGATTGATGACCTTCGCTGAACATTGGAGGATACGAGGGCCGGTATTCAGACCAATAAAAAAATGGAGTGGACCAGAGATCCCACCGAACAGGTATGCGTGCAGGTACAAAGGGTCCCCCCTGCCGTTTCGCCTCTGTAATATTTAAATGAGTCGCCCTTTGTTTCTAGCATGTGTGAACCGCGGACACTTCCGCCACAATTAATGGAAAAATGCACTCGGGCTCTATCAGAGAGTGTTGTTTTTTGTTGGTGGCCATGGCTAATACCACCATTGATGTTTATGCCATCGCCCGTTCGGACATGGCCGTCAATGCAATCCGATAATTGAATATCGAATCGGACGAGGCAGTGAATGTACACGGCATTTCGTTTCCGGTTAAAAAGGGCTTATTTGGGATTTGGCCGATGCACTTTGGCCGGTCAATTAGGACTATTTGAATAAATAACGAAACCGCTACCGAGATGCATATATGTACATACATCCCATTCACATATGTAAAGCAATAAAATATTATTTTAACGCGGTATAAATAACTGGTTAATTTCAAGCCCTATCTCCTATTTTTATTTTATTTTATACGCATAAAAATGATTTTAAATCAAATTATTTATTATGTATATGATATAAATTAAATTTATATTCAGTGTTACGCCGCGCGGTGCAGGTCAGCAGCGCTCTTTGCTCGTTAGCGCTACCATTGTCGTGAATTGAATGAATGCGGGACGGCAGCGGGGTGAGGGAGGGGCTCTCGCCGCTATGCGCTGTGTTGCGCTGCGACTCGGAGCAGTCTCGTGCCCTCCATACTAAGTCGCTATTGAAATATAATTTTTATAATATTTAATCTTCCGTAGTACCCCCAAATATTTTACGCATGAGCCGCTACTGAATATAACAAAGAACGATCCTTCCTATAGTGCTCCCTTATTAAGAGGTGTTTTCTACAAAAAAACACTATTTTTAAAGTCAAATTACATATTTCTTAGATACATGGTTGCGGGAAAAAAATTGACAAAAAAATAAAACACGCATCCGTGAACAAACTAAAAATAGAACAAGGGCATTTAAAATATGTGAACGGAAAAATGTTAGATGTACCTATATCGTTTCGTATCGTCAATATGTCAAACAAGTAATTAAATTAAGAGGGCGGTAAATATCAAACATATTTTTTTCTCATTATGTACAACAGGTGATTAAATCTCAGTGTTAAAAAATAAAACAATATTTTTTTTTGAACCGTGTATTTCGAAACCGCGCAAAAAGAGTATCCGAGTACCGTACTTTTACACGTACCCGTGCCGATGGGGTATATTGGATACCCCAAGTTTTTAATTTTCTTCGAGTCATTCTCTTAATATAAATCCCACATGTCACAAACTTTTTGTATTTGTCTAAAACAGTCTAAAGAATACGTGTTATAAATAATAATTGTCCTATATTATTTGCAATTGTGCAGTGTTCTTTTCTCGCTCGCATCTGGTACGATGTGCCGAGTGCGAGTGAAACGTGCTGCGAGAGCTCAGTCTTCAGCGAGACATCGCAGAGAGCGTTGACATTTTTCCGTCCTATTGATTAGCTAAAAATCAAAAATATCGAGCATATCATGAATAACTATTTTTATTCTTAGAAAAATCCATTTTTTTATAAAATTTTCAAGATATTTATGAAGAATTAACCAATAACTGCATCCTAGCCTACAAATATTATTGACAATAAACTATCATCACTCTCTATTTATCCAGTTGATTTTTCAAATTATATTTAAAGGATTAAAGGAAATAAGAGCTATTACTCTCTCCAGTAACCAGAGCTATTACTATAGTTGTAATTGTGTTATGTTTTGTTGTGTTATATGTCTATTATGTGTTTATGCGTGATTAATCTGTAATGCCAATCACGCATTGTTTATTTGATTTTATTATCATTTCTAAGCAAAGTTTATTTCTCTTATTAGTCATTTCGGGAGTAATATAATATATAACAAATTAATCAAACAATTATTATAAAAATATTTTGCGACCTAGATTGAAAACTGCTTATATGCTTAACTCTTTTTTTACACGGTTTCGAAAAAACACGGACACAAAATGAATAAATATTATATTTTTACACTAACTACATCCAGGGCTCATTAGTATATATTTTTCTTAATTAAAACATATGTGTATAATTTATTTAAAGGTTTTCATAATTACCTTTTATACGCGAATTTCGTACCACACTGTTATTATTTTTTTAACACCGTTCTGTAAATTTAGGGAACAAATTTAGTCTACTTATGTATTATATTATACAAAAGAATTGAAATTATCCAAAAAATAGCTTAAGAATCGCTGGTTTCTCGTCCCTAATTTTATTTGGGAACGTAACTCTTCCTAAGCAATCGTCTGTTAAAGATCTGGGTATTTTGGTTTGATTCTAAATTAAAATTTAATTTACATGTATCGGACTTGTGTATGAGATCATCAAGAATGTTGGGCTTCGTCTTGAGAAATTCTCATCACATACGTAGCACCATAGTAATACGAGTGCTATACGATGCATTGGTTCGGAGCTTGCTCCAATTAGGTTGTGTTATATGGGCGCCTTATGACGCCTCGAATTCCTTCAGATTAGAGAAAATACAAAAGAAATTTCTTAGGTATCTCCACATGAGAGAGTTTAGTTTCTACCCAAGTTTATACCCCAGTGCATGGGTACAGGGCTGCCTGGGGTATGTATTCCTCGAAAAAAGAAGGTCGATTTACTTGGCAAAGCACTTCTTCAAGCTGTTGGTTGGCGCAGTACCCTTGTACTGTGCGAGTTGCCCTAATGGGCGCCACCTCACTACCATCGAGCTCGTTCGCGTGTGCTTTTTCTTCCGCCAAATGCGAGGACAGGTGCTCTCAAGGACTCTCCGGTAACCAGAGCTATTACTCTACTTAACCACTTGGATTTATTTGAATATGTGGATTTATTTGATGTCAAATATCGCCATTTCGTTGATCTTTTGTATGAGATTTTATAATTTCATATAATGGACCAACTAATGACGGTTTTTGTTTTTTTTTCTTTTTAACATATAGTACTTTTTTATCTTTATTTACACATTATTTTCTTTATTATTTACACATTATTTTCTTTATTTCAATATTTTTTTACTTTTTTTATTTTGTTGTTATTTTATATCTTAAATTATGTATTTTGTTTTTTTCTCACTATACTATTTATGTTTTTATGCGTGATGGCGACCTGGGTTATTCTGTAATGCCAATCACGCATTGTCTTTAAAATAAAATAATTAAATAACGTCGCAGCGGTTTGAGAAACATTATGACAGTATCCTATTTGAAATAAATAATAGGGTTATAAAAGGTCTAGTCATAATTCGATTGATGTGCGTCATAAGACAACATATCCCCTGTATTTCCAATAATAACTTATATATTAATATATTATAATTCGTATATACGATTGACATCATTTCCTGTGGGGAAACTAATCTGCGTCCTTTTTACGCAGTAGTCTCTGAAACGTATCGCCTGTGCAAGTGTATGGTTGAAGAATGCATAATACATGCAGTTTTAGTTTATTGTGTCTCTGTATTGATAGAAATACGAACCGATCATCCATCACCATACAAATGTCCATCAAGCATTCCGCTGCCGTCCCAAACGGTCGAATCTGCCCCATTGTTATCTTCGACCGCATCTTGTTACGCCAAATTAAATAATTGGTGTTAAAACGGTCGGACCCCAATCCTGGGACCTACCTCACTCTATGGAGTCGCATGCGTGCAACACCTGCCCTATATCCTTGGATAATACTCTCGACAGTTGTGTTACATTATTATTGAAATTAATCTTTAAAAAACAATTTCTCAAATGCCATATAGATCAATGAGTTACAATAGAGTTCAATTGTGGGCTTAGTGCGAGGTTAACGCAATTGCCCTATGATTCGGCATTGAGATCAACCAGAAGACAAGGTTAAAAGCGACTGGTGGCGTGGCCTTGCTTTAGAACCTGACCCTACCGCGAGCAGTTCTTGTTTTTAGGAGCCGAATTTCGACGGCTCTTCCATGTGCTGCCGAAAAAAAAATGTCGTCTCCGTTGAATACCTTTTTGGTTTTGTTGCGATTTTAAACGCGACAAGCTGCCACGCATCATCCAGCGGCAATACACGGAGACTGTCACTGTTGTAGTTTTAAATTCGACTTTTCGTCGCGGGGGTTACGCAAGAGTAAACAAGGATTTAGTGTTGATTTAACTAAGATTGATGGGAGCCATCAATTAAATTAAGGAGCCGCCAAAAACCGTTGCGAGGCGCAACCGTTTTAGAACAAAAACAACGCGTTTTAAAATGTAACCCAAAAATGGTGCATCTATTTTGACTCGAAATACGGACGAAATCACTATATTTTATTTCATTAAAAGTAATCAATAAAAAAGACTATACGATTCGTACTCTTAATTCCCAAATCACGAATCCATAGAGTGCTCGGTTCGATTCCCACACGTGAATGATATTTCGATTTATCAATGATTCATTATTCATTTTAATTGATTTAATAATTAATAATTGCAGTAATTATCAAACCGCAAATTGATCATTATTGATTGTGTGTATATATTTTATTGAAAAAATGGGAATTTGGCAATATTTTTCATCATATTTCACCACATAATGCAATGCGAGTATAACAAATCCAAACTTGCTTATCTATCTTACGTAGGATGCAAAATGATTTAATATTTTTAAATATTGTGCAATTACAATTTCTTAGCTTATGTTGTTATATAATTGCAGAAATGTCTTAAAAATAGTTTGCAATATTTAAAAATACTATTTACCCTTGAAATTGCTGTAATAGAGCATGATCAATCATATGTTACGTACGAATGGAATATGGATCGAACTATCGAAAATATTTGATAACAGATTATAGATAACGCATTGAAGTTATCAATCGATCGAGCAATGTAGACTGTGAAACAACTCTTAGCCTAAGTCATAAATAGTTATAAGACAATTCGGCGCCGACGAATCCGCCCCACTATCGCGAACAGCTCGGTATATAAACAGTCATATCCGCGCCGAAAAAATAAATAATTATTTATTTACTCGATTTAATTTTAAATAAATCCTTTTTTATATAAATCCTACATGTTATAAACTTTTTGTATTTGTCTAAAAAAATCTATAGAATAAATAATCATTATCCTAACGTCTGCAATTGCAAAAAATAATATTCGCTGCTGTTGTTACGTGTGCGATGCTTTTTCTCGCTCGCATCCGGTGCGATGTGCCGAGTGCGAATGAGCCGTGCGAGTGATCCGTGCTGCGAGAGCTCAGATGCGGTGAGACATCGCTGAGAACGTTCTCATTTATACGTCATATTGATTAGTTATTAAACTAAAATATCTGTTAAGGGGGCGCGACAGTAGTACCGAAAGGTATCCCACCGCTGCCACCAAAAT
>JAGXCT010033671.1:0-48157 GCA_022495035.1 Philopotamus ludificatus | reverse complement strand
TTAATTCTTTCAGATTTAGGGGGCCGTGACATGAAAGTAATTGGGAAGCACTGCCATAGAATACCCTGTCCGTTCCCCAGACCTGACGCCACTAGACTTTTTTTATGGTGATACCTTAAAGATAAAGTCTATGTTAGAAAACCGCTGACACTGGCAGAATTAAAAGCTGCAATTGAGCAAGAAAGCGCCACAACACCAAGTTTGTGAATCAATAGACCACAGCAGAAAAAGTAATACATTTTATCTAAATTCTTTTGCAATTTAAATATTAATTATATGCCAATAAAAAGTTGTAATCATTCAAGCTGTACGTATAAACATATTCATGCTCTTCCCAGGCATTTATCAATTAGAGATCTGGGAATTCTGTTCGACTCTAAATGTAGGTTCAAATCACATGTATCCGAAGTGTATCAAGAATGTAGGGCTTTATCTTGAGAAATTCTCATTACATACATAGAACCTTAGTTATACGAGTGCTATACAATACATTGGTTAGAAGTTTACTCGAATAAGTTTCCATTATATGGGCACCTTATGACGCCTCGAATTCCCTCAGATTAGAGAAAATGCAGAAGATATATCTTCATGAGGGAGTTTGGATTCTACCACAGCTTATATTCCAGCGTATGGATTCAGGTTTACCTGGGGTATGTAACTATCGAGAAAAGTAGGTCAATTTACTTGGCAAAGTACTTCTTCAAGCTGTTGGTTGACGTAATACAAAACCCCCTTGTACTGCGAGAGTTGCCCTTATGGGCGCCACCTCACTACCATCGAGCTCGTTCGCGTGTGATTTTTCTTCCGCCATACGTCAGGATACGTGCTCTCGGAAACTGCCCGGTAGTCAGAGCTATCAGTCTACTAAATCCCTTGGCTGTAGACATTTTCAATGTAAAGTATCGCCATTTCGATGATCTCTTACATGAGTTTCTTATTAATATCTCATCTATATTAAAATTCATTTTGTTATTATAACGTTTTAAGAGTTTGTTCCATTTGCCATTCATACGTGACGTCGTTAGAACGTAACAGAAAGATCGCCGATCGGCCATCCTTGTTGGGCCATATCCTGAGATATTTTTTATTGATTGATAGACATAGTATTTTTCCTAAAGTCTTCCATTAATTGAGCTTTCTCTGTTCCTGCGATTCCTTGGGCAATATTGATTATTAATTAATGCAGTTCGAAGTTAGCAATAACCCCCAAAGTTAGCAATAAATTCTTTTGGTATTAAGAGACAATAAACACTTTGCGACTACTTATTTTTTTAATTAATAATTATGGATTGTAGTCAAAGATATATAATTTATTTATTGGGTTTTAATTATTACGCTTTTTACACGACTATCTATAGATTATATATATATATTTTCACAAAAGTATGTGAAGCACATATTATGATTAAAATATTACCCAGGGCGGTCACAAATATTTTCACTTATTTTGGTATATAATTTGCATCGTATGAATCTGCAATATATTCGTATTATTCATATATATTATATAATGGCAAGTTTATAAAAATACTAGCCTTGTTACCCAGGATAGATTCAATCTCATTATTTATTTATTATAAAAACTACATATTGCGACATTTGTAATTGAAAGGGGAGAGAGGCGTATGGATATCAAAAACTGTACTTTACTATTTATTTTTGATGATCAGAACAATGCTTGGTGGATCGAGCACTCACAATTTTGCACACTTAATGTAACATAAAACGTCTGAATAAAATAAAACAAAAGAACCATTATTATTTCAAATTTGAATTAACTGCAAAATTAAACATCTAACAATAATATATAATAATGTTAATAGGTGAAAATACCACAATTGACATAAAGAAAGTCATGAATATGAGGACTGGATCATATCATCATTTGCCAGTCACAAGGCTCTCACTCGCTAAGGGCATGGGCCTTACCAAACTCTCGCATGGCAGTTGAGGCCAAAAGGAATCTGAGTCTCACACGTGACGTGAGGGCTCCTCTTTCGTGTCCATACCGCAGGGACCCACACCCCTTGGTATGCGGTTTTTTGTAAAAGAGTTTCCCTCTCTTGGCCATTGCTGGCATTGGACGTACATCTTCTACCATGTTGGTATCAGATTTTACCCTCTCGACTGTGTCCAGGCAAGTAGGAGGGCGTTTGCCTCGATATTCGTTTGTTCTCTTCTTTAAGTCGTTATCTGCTTATAACGAGTCACGAGTGACAAGTAGCGAGTGACCACACACACACACCTATATAGATATACACAGGCATACATATTCACATCTGCCCAAAACAAGTCTCAAGTAGCCGGTCGCAAGTGATTATTAGCCCTGTCGCGCAATAGCAATCCTTTCATCATGGGAAAGACCTCCTCAGAGAGAGGTCCCCTAGAAAGAAGGAAGAGGAACGAAAATATCGAGACTAGACCAGTTATTGGTTAACAGATTAGGGTTTTCCTTCCCAGGGTATACTGGCTCTGTGGTGAGAAATCCGTTAGAGACCAGATTTATTTAAGCACATATGTGTACACCAACATGTATATATTTTTGCCCTGTTTTGTTGGATGTTTAACAAAGTTCAATTGGGCCCCCAGTCAACTCCATGTAGGGTTATATTAAATAACACAATTGACATAAAGAAAGTCATGAATATGAGGACTGGATCATATATTACACATATAAAGTTCGATTAAAGGATCCTTTTATCATGATTTTATATATAATTATAGCAAAATCATAAAAAAATCACTAATTTTTAAGTATGTTTATAATATTATAGTTTTACTCCATCCATCACGGCGGCTCGAAACCAACCGAGTCGTCCGAAAGGGGTCTATCAGGGACCCAAAACATTTCAAGTCAAGATATTGAGGAATTCTTCAAGATCTTGACTTTTATAAAAAAAATATATGGATTATTCTAAGAATAAAAATAGTTATTCATATATGCTTCATAATTTGGTCGATATTTTAGATTTTTTAACTAATCAATATGACGCTTACGTGACACGAGCTCTCGGCGATGTCTCGCAGCAGACTAAGTGTACATGCCACCGACTAAGTTGCACGTTTCACTAGTATGTTTCACTAGCAGTCGGCACATCGAACTGGATGCGAGCGAGAAAAAACATCGCGCTCACGACAACAAAAGCGAATATTGTTATTTTTATATTTTTCGTAATTGCGAGCAATAAAGGTTAATGATTAATTATAATATTTATTCTTCTAAAAAGTTATACGGGAAAAATCAAAAACTTGGGGACCAAATTTAACCCATAAATGGACAAATTCCAATGCGATTTAATTTCAGGATAGTCCCATGAAATATTATCTCATAAGACGAAATATAACAAAGGATCCAAATGAAATTCCGATGCATGATTAATCGTTCGTTTAATGAGTCATACGTCTGCACTTAAATGTCATTGCTTTCAAATAAATATTATTGATTTTAATCTTTATCAGTTTCTTTGAACTGTGAAATTTTATTAATATTTATTAATACTGCAAATCTGGTACGAGCCAATCTCACTAAACGGATACCACTCGGCCGTGATATATTGCTAACATGGATTTTCAATCGCGTGCAACGACTCCATTGCGAGATCTCAATAAGAGAATGCCCGAGGGATCGATTTCACTTGAATTCAGAGATGCTCCAGGACGATTACCGGGACGCGTCGTAAATAATTTCTTTGTAATTTTTTACATTTAAATCATCGCCGTTGCGGATGGATATGCGGCGTGTTAAACACGCTCTAAAGGTACTCAGTTTTACGATGGTACTTAGAGACAATCGGCAATATTTATCATGGAATAGCAATTTTGGCACACGTCCAAGCTCTGGCTCGTCCAATAAAACCAAAAGGACTGTGAAATAGATTGAAACTATCGGAAGACGCTCTTCGGCAAATCACCCGGCGAATGTTTGCATCCGCAAATAAAAATAGAACACTGAGAGTGGAGAGTCGTTTCAACGGTCCAGAATTTACAAACAAGACATTAATTAGTTCCAAAAAAAAATCACGATATTTTGGACGATTATCGAGACCACACGGTACATTTTTATACATAGTCAATAAATTCATAGACTCGATGCTTGCTCATATTACGCATGATTGCGCATTGGTATCTTTGTGGTAAGTTTGTAACATGACGCTGACAAAAGTGCGCATACAAGATTATGCAATTAAATGCAATTTTACTGAGCCAGTTTCCAATATGACATACATCTGTGCATAGCATTTCAGTATTTATGTCAACGGGACGCATGAAGACCGATGCAATTTGGGATGAAAGCACACTTTAGTTTGATGAAATATTTATTGCATTCAATACGATCATGATCAATAATTAATTACGGAATAGTTAAGACTTTTTGTAAGATTTCTTCATGGTTGAAAATCGTCGTGAGTCGTGACTTTGAAGAGGTGTCCTGCTGTTGAGATATTCTTGGCGATCCCTCACATTTCTCGTACTCGCATTCCAGTCAACTATTGTAGACAATTGGATTTTTTGTCAAAATATCATATTTAAAAAAAAAAACTTTTCTGGGATCGACGTGTTCTAAAAATGGCTTTATTTTTATCAAATTTCTGGAAATAAAAATACGGATCAAAACTGGAGTAAAGCGAGATAAAATACCGAGCAGAAAAGACCAGAATGGTATTTACCCGAATGAAGGAAAAAATATATTGGCGGTTCAAATAATTTCGTTTTTAACCTAGCCATGTCGATGGAGTCTCTCTTGGTATATCTCTTTTAATATAAATTCTATATGTCAAAAGAATAAATATCATAAATAATCATTGATCTTTATTGTCCGCTATTGCGAAAAAAATAATCAAAAAAGGCGATGATTTTTCTCGCTCGCATCCGATACGATGTGGCGAGTGCGAGTGAAACCATGCGATTGACACGTGCCACGAGAATTCAGTCGGCGGTGTGTTCTTAGTCTGGGGCGGGACATCGCCAAGTGTCCAAAAAATCTAAAATATCGTCCAAATTATGAGCATATCACGAATAACTATTTTTATTCTTAGAATAATTAATATTTTTTAAGAAAGTCAAAACTTGAAATGCTTAGGGTTTATTTGACATTATAAATAGACCCCCTTGGACGACGCGGTTGTCTTCAAGTGTTCGTGAAGTTTCGGGTTAGATGTTAGCCTTCCGTTTAAACGCAATAAATATTCATCTTCAGTCTGCATAATGTTTGGATACAAATTTAACAAATGTTAAGGCGATGAAGTGGATGAACAAGATCTACGAGCTTATAAAAGGAATTGAGAGATCAACACGACAAATGTGATGAGAATCTAACTGAAGAAACTGCGACGGTGATCTAGAAAAAATACAACATGCTTATAGTAGGCATAAGCACATGAAGATGGTCTTGAAACATGTACGAGAAATATTTCAAAGCATTTTATGTTAACGTGTAACCCATGAGGGTGAGATATAATGGTGGTTCAAATAATTTCGTGTTGAAGACGAGAGCCTTCATGTTGAATGCAGAAGGCCAAGATCATTCTTTACTATTATGTACATGGGTTAGAGAAATATGGAACACTACGACTTAATTATGATTCTTTAGTGATCTGATCTGGATAGTATTTACTTCAATTCGTTCAATGTTGAAGAATGTATTACAGTTCAAGGTGACTTCTACTTCCCACAATAAGCAATCAAAATAGTCAACCTAATCGCTAAGGGTTATTATCAGACGTAACAATTAATCACGACATCACTTCTGCATTGTCAAGAGGATGTCTCTTCAGCTAGCATTGTAGTAATAGTTCTTTTTGAATTTGGATCATTAATACGAAAATGATTTTCTAATTTATTATAAAGTTGAAGATATCTCGAATTATATTTCCAGTAAGAGAGACAGGTTTTACTTTTGCTTCACTATCATTTTCTAGATCTCGTTTTCTAGAACTTCGAACTTAAATACCTTATTGATAGAGATAGATAAAAGAGGCTTAATTATTAATTGACAAATGAAACATATTTCAGTATATATACTTTACTTCAATGGCCAATATCCACTCTTTTGAGATACCTACTGAATACCACGTCACGATTCTCAGCCATGATTGAACGGATCATGAAAATGTGACATCGATCTTACTCAATCGCAGAGATTATGGAATTTCGAGACGAATCGCACATTGTTTTTCACGACGGTACCGGTTTGGGTCATACGAAAGCAAAAGTTGCATTAAAAAAAATAGCAGCATCCAGCCGAAAGCACGGATCGGGCAATGCGCTTGCAAGCTCGCTCGCAAATGGACAACGATTAATCAAATTTTATCGGTTAATGGTTTGGCAGCCGCATTCGTCATGATGCCACATTAGGGCCGGCTGCAGAAGTAGGAATCGCGTTGACCCGACCGCGGTATTGTCTTCAGTTCCGGTCCGGTGCATGCTGGCCCAATGCAAGGAATGCACCTCGGCACACTGACAATATCACGGTCTCCGCAAGATAATTCTGGTTTGACCAGAATAAAAACCAGGGAACATATCGCTAAATCCCATCGGGCAAGGGGTAAGGTGGCTGTGAATTTTGCACGAGGAATGAATGCGAAATTAGACAATTCGTCACGAGCGACAACATCTTGATTTCTTTTGAAGCCCCAAAGTAATTAATACATTAAAAAAGTATAATTCGATCACGATCGTGAATATTAATACATAAATCGCAAGTCAAACGTAGCGCTAATTGATCTCTCGTTATCTCGGAGCGTTTCTAAATAAAAAGTCATCCAACACGAAGTTGTATAAAAATACGCTGACACAGTGGATATGTTCTCATATATTATACTCTCTATTTTTACCGAAACATATTTATATATCATACAAAAACATATATTTATATCGCCAGTGAATGGCAGCTATTGCCAAACTTTACAGCAAAATACGTACTATTAATCGTAAAGTACGCTTATAAACATTATCTGCATTCGCTAATGAAGTGATATGCTATAAAATAATATACACATACGTGCATATGGATAAGATAATAAAGCTAAAAATATTAGGTGACAATCTACAAATGCCAAGTGTAAACTATTCAACAAAATCTGCGTTCAAAATAGAATGGCACAAATTCACTATAAAATATGGCGGTTTGGGTAATAAAATTTGTTATCTTATTCATAACAGTAATATGTGTACACACTGTTATCGAGTGAAAGATGTGCATTTCTATATCAATTTGATAGTATACTCTCTCAATATTAGCATATAATGTGATAAAATGATAATTTTCTCTTTTGGGTGCGTATACACAATTAATATTAATATTCGATAGTATAAAATATATGTTATTGTATTACTGATAATAAATATGTTTCTAGTACGTAGTTAAATTATTAAAATTATTTGATGATTAATTGTTGGTGCAAAGTATCCCCGCGTAGCCGGCAGAATGTTGCCAGCATTTGTTGTTGTAAGTGACGTCACTGGGAGTGTCGGCGGTGGGTGTGCCTCGCGCGTGCTGCTGTCCAGCTAATTGAGTGAGTCACGGCGGTCTCTGACGACTGCTTGCGAGCACTGTGGTTGCAGAAGGCGCAGAGGCTGGTCTGGAGCTGATGGTCTTTATACGACTCGTCGGCATCGCTCGTGCTCTGAAATTTAAACGTAACGGCCAGCACGTACAAAACATTACTTGTTTGTCATTTAATTAGCGATTATTTCGTTGCGAAAGCATTTGTTAAACTGTCATCGAATTGTCGTCATTTCCCTAAATAAGGTCATTTGATTTCTAATTGAATTCCAATAAGAAAACTGATTCAATACATATGTAAATAATCGGCTAAAACAGGTCGAGTTTGTTATGTTCTTTGTATTATTATATACTGTAGATAACAACCTAGGTGTTGTAGAAGAGTGTCTTTCTCTGATAATGAATCCATTTATTTAAAATACTCGAAATTGTTTATCCATATCATGTCAATGAACTCAGCAACTTGACACTCAATTTATTACGATGATGTATGAGAAAGTTATAATTATCCACATTGTTCAAAGAAGTTTTGTTCGGCCCCTCAACTTATGCTGGGATTCTATTGAGTCACTTTTATTTTTTAAATTTGGTTTCGAATATGGAGTTTTTTTTATTTAATGTACTGCTATTAACTAGAAGTATATTATTAAAAGCCCTTCAAATTGTCAATAAACTAGATTCCGGTAATCAACTATAGTCATTAGTAATATATTTTACCAGCTTTATAATTGATTACTTAGCAATATGCAAAACAATATAATCATTTGACTAATGTTTTGTTAATAAATACGAATTGTAAATTAATCATATTTTTTTTTGCAGTATCGATCGAATAAAAAGATCTCAAGATGCCTGTCCTCGAGTCATGTTGGTCTCCGTTCATTTGGTCAAACAATGTAAAAACCGGGAGCAAAGCTGTCGCCGTATATACGGGCGCAGCTTGCATTGTTATGATCACGCTGATTGCATTTATGATGGACGGAGGCGATTCATCTCAGCTCTACAATCCATTATTTGAAGCCGATGTGCGAGATTGTAAGCGTCTAATAATAATAATTGCATATATTGAATTATGAGCGTATTATTAATGAACCGAATTAATTACAGCGATGCAAATCGTGGGAGGATGCCTCTTATTCTTTTTTATATGCTTATTTTTCTCCGCAATATTAATGGTGAGCATAATATTATTATATCGTGTATTTATGTATTAATTAATTATAAATATGATCATTTTAGGTTTCTGGAATTAATCGAATGAATAGAGGAATGATGATTCCGTGGCTAGTATTAGTTGCTATCGCAATGATGTTCCAACTTGTATTCGGGTTATGGTTACTGGGAGGTTATTACATATATGTAAGTATAGTTTTCGTATTTAATTTCGTATCGAATCGTTTCTAACGTGTTTTTATTTTATTTTAGTTGGAATCCGTATATGCTGCCCTCGTCGATTGGTTATGGATGTCATATAATGTACGATTTCATCTTTATTATGGTTATTTAATTGTTTTATCATTCAGTTATTGTGATTGATTTAATCTTTCAGATATATTGCTGGTTATGCGTTTATTCGCAGTATCAAATCATTGATGAAATGCAGTCTCCGAACATCGAGTTGCTTTGGCCGTGAATATTTTTCATATTAATTTGAACTGAATCTCGATTTTAGACTCATATACATGTTGTGAAGATGATGGCTGCCGATTGGATAAAAAAATATGTTTCGAATTTACGTCAAACATATTTCAGTTACCAACAAAACCACGCATTTGTTCATATTATTTTTTTTCCATTCCATTAAATGTTTTTTTTTATTTGAATAATGTTAAGATGATAGATCTTTAATACATCTATTTATAATTTAATAAGACAAGTAAAGGATTCCGTTGAAATATGGAAAATTGTTATCTAGTGCGTAGTTTTCATAAATTGTATACAAATTTTGATTTATGAACATTACTTGTTTGGAAGCTTTATAACTTCGTATTTTATAATTAAGCATAATATTTTTGACTGCAGTTTTACTGTTAAACATTATCGAATCATTTAAATATATTGTTTTACCACGATTTATAATTAATATAAATTTTAATGCAATATTGATATTACGTATAAAAATTAAAATTTTCATACATTCCTTTTTTATACTTTTTACGTCATCTACGGATGAATTTTTTATATTATCAATTAACTATATGGATTACATTGCATCCATTCTGTATCTAATATTTTAATTCAATATCGTTTGAATATATTTTATTTATAAAAACGTAAGACAGCACAATTATTATATTTAATAAATAATAAAAAAATTATATTAGGATATTTTTGCCAATTTTTATAATTTACATTTTATTTTTGATAAGATCTGATCTTTTATTATTGTTTTATTCTTACGTATAAGAAAAAAAATGTCTAAACACTTCCGTCCATGTGTATGTATGATATTATATCAGAATGTATTCCATCCAATATTTTAAATGACTGACTAGTTGTACAAACCAAACAAAATTAGTAATACTATATTATTGTAATAAAAAAAAACACAATGATCGTATTTGTTATGTTATTATTTATATTTGCATGTGTTGACTTGTATAGATTACGTGTTTACTTTATTAGTGGATGGCTTTTTATACTGATTTTGTACAAATTTATACAAGTTTAAGATTAGCAATAAATACATACAATTATTTTACGTTTTATAAATAATTCAATTCAGACCCCATGTTTTCCATTTTAACCTAGCCGTGCCGATGGGGTCTATTTGGGACCCCAAGATTTTGATTTTTCTCGAATAATGTCTAAGGAATAAATATAAATAATTATTGACCTTTATTGTCTGCAATTGCGGAAAAAAAATAAAAACAATATATGTTTCTATTTGCACAGATATGATGTTTTTTCTCGCTCGCATCTGGAATGATGGGCACGAGCTCTGAGACGGTGGCGTGCCTCAGTCTACGGTGGGACATAGCTGAGTTTGCGCATCAATCATATTTATCAGTAAATAAATCCAAATATCAAAAAAATTATGTAGCATATCATGAGTTTTTTTATCATTTTAAGTCAGATATTGATGAAGAATTCTTCAATATCTTGATAAATTAATAAATACGTGTCTATTGATTATGTATTATGTATAATATAATTTATAGTAATCTGGCTGGTGCCTATGCGGGCAGTGTTACTCTGCGCGATTAGGAGCATGAGCGCTGCCTGGATAGATGCGGGCAGGGGTGCGCCATATATATAGCCAGGTTGTGCGGCGCACACACGTACCGGAATATTAGATAGCACCATGAGGGGAAAAATTGGAAAATATTAAATATTATTTCATTTAACCTTCTGGAGTCGATTAAAATTCTTTTTTATTAGATGGAAGAACTGGATGCAGGACGGTGTCAGTCTTATTAACTCACATAGCTTCTTTGAGCCACGTGCTGCTTGTCACTTATTATATTATTGTTAATATTAAGTATTTTTAGCTCACCTTATTTGTTATATTTTAAATAAAATGTGGGAAATATATATATTTAATTTGGAATATTCTGCAGCACCCCAAATATTTTACCCGTGAGGCGCTACTGCATCATCATTATCATCATTTGTCACCCACGAGACCCCCACTTGCTGAGCGTATGTATCTTACCAGACTGGAATGGCAGTTGAGGGCAAAAGAACCTGAGTCTCATACGTGATGTAAGGGCTCCCCTTTTATGTCCATACCGCAGGGACCTAAACCATCTTGGTATGCGATTTTTTGTAAAGAGTTTCCCTCTCTTGGCATTGGACGTGTATTTTCTACCCTGTTGGTATCGGATCTTACCCTTCTGACTGTGTCCAGGTAAGTGGAAGGGGGTTTATCTCCGTATTCGTTTTCCTCTTACCTAGGCGTTATCTGCTTATAACGAATCACAAGTGACAAGTCGGAAGTGATTATTAACTATGTCACGCAATGCCAATCTTTACATCATGGGAAAGACCTCCTCAAAGGGGGAAGAGGAACGAAGCTAACGAGACTAGACCGTTTATAGGTCAACAGTTTAGGGTTTTCCTTCCCAGGGCATACTAGTTTTGTGTTGAGAAATACGTTGGAGACCAGATATGTGCAGTCAGCTCTCCTATAATATTTCCTCTCGATTACTATTTTCTACAAAATGCTTTCTCAACCAAAGAGCATTGACCTTTATTTCGCTGGACGTATATATATATATAATATATTTACGAAATATGTAATTTGACTTCGAAAATATTGGCATTTTGTAGAATGAAGCAATTTAGAGGAAATGTTATAGGAGGGCCGACTGTATATGCACATATGTGTGGTCGCTCGGCATTTGTCACTCGTGACTCGTTAAAAGCAGATATCGTCTTAGGGAAGACAATAAACGAATACCGACAAACCCCCTCCTACTTGCCTGGACACAGTCGAGAGGGTAAAATCCGATACTAACATGGAGGAAGATGTACATCCAATGCCAGCAATGGCCAAGAGAGGGAAACTCTTTACAAAAAACCGCATACCAATACGGCTCAGGTCCCGGCGGTATAGACACGAAAGAGGAGCCCTCACGTCACGTGTGAGACTCAGATTCCTTTGGCCTCAACTGCCATGCGAGAGTTTGGTAAGGCCCATGCCCTCAGAGAGTGAGAGCCTTGTGGCTGGCAAATGATGATGATGATGATGTATACATTGGTTGATTTGGTATTCTAATTGATTTTGATATGAGCGAAATATACTTTTTTAATTTTTAATATTCCTTAACACCTTCAAATAGTTTACCCACGAGCCGTCACTGCCTTATATATAAAAACTTACTTTTCTCAATTTGCTTGGGGGTGCTGCAATTCCACAGTATATAAGGACGAGCTGTCACTGCTAATCAGTTTTCAGGGTAATATAGCAAAAACAATTCAGATAAAGAGGAAAATATCTTCATATCATCCAGATTAACCCTAAAGGGAAATATAGAATAAACACATAATCTTTCTAATACAGGTTTTTTACGTCAAATACAACCTTTTGCAAATCAAACTGACCCATTTTTTATTAAAATGTCTATAGAAAAGGAGTCAATTTGATTTGCAAAAGGGTGTATTTGACCTAAACAATCTGTAGGTTCCTTTTTAGGCGTCTTGTCTGTTTTGGATTATAGGTGATCTACATATTCTGGAGCCTAGGCTGCTTTTCATGCTAATTCGGTAACGGATGTGCTACCGGAGGTGCCTGTAGCACCCGATCAGAAGGTAAAGTAAATCCGACTGAAACCTAACCACGTCCGATTATTATTGTTACAATCTGTACTTACTGACAGCTCGGCTCCCTGGCTTATGGCTGGCGACCTGACCTGTATTCAAAGATCCTAGATAACCTGGAGGACAACCAGTGCAACCCTGGCTTCCTTCTCTCTCCTCTTAGACAGAGTAAGTTTAATTTTTAAAATAACACGTTCCAAGAAACAAACTGCTTTTGTTACACGTTTTAACTGGTCTCAAGCTGGTGTAAGAGTTGGATACTTCAGTTTAATATGGTAATATATTTTTAATCTACCGTTTAAAAATATATAGTAAGTAGATAAATCTAGTTTATAACAAATGTTTTTAAACCAGTTTAAAGTCATGAGATATTATCAGTAAGACATTACCGATGGCGTATTGAAAATAACCATTCTCTTTAATTACATGAAGTTCATTTACAAAGAATTGTAATAAGCTTGTATAAAACACAAGCTTTAAAAAAATTAGTTGCCATAAATTATTATTAACTTAACCTAGTAACTGCGCGACTGTCAATTACTAGCCCTAAATAATTTGATCGTTAAATCAAAATGTATTTATTGTATTTCCGCATTTATTGATTAAATTCATCATAAATGTTTTTTCGTGCTTATTTACCATTTTGTGTATTATTAATATTAAAAAGTATCATATTATTTAAAACGCCGTGTATATTATTTTGACACTGACAGTTATAGTGTTGTCAGTATACTGTCAGCGTTGCCATTATGCAGTCATGGGTAATTGGGGTGACTTTGCTCATGGGTAAAAATACAAATTGAAACTGTTATAAAATATATTTGTCATTGGGATAATGTTACAATATTCATAATATATTAATTATAATAATAATGTATTTATTAAAATTTTAATTTCAATGATTATGATATAAAAGCAAAATAATACATAAAATATGCTTTTCATTGTTATTCTTTTAGTAATAAAAGTATGTATTTATAATGTGATTATTAAAAATTAGATATCGTGTACAAACAGCAACGTTTCAAGATAAGTTTCTGCTAAATGTGTCATATCAATGTCAGTTTCGTTTGATGTTGCCGATTTGACCGCTGCTGGTCAAATGAATGGAATTCATTTTTTTGTATAATATCGCCAACGATTATTTCCCCTATGGTTCAACGACCACAAGCAATAGAAATAGCGAAATTATTATATGGCCAGCCAGAGGACAAACCGAATTGTTGTGGTTAATTGCCCTAACTGTTGTTAATGACCGCATGAGAATTACGTTTTTTAATAGATTAGCTGGCTAGATGAGCGGAGATGTACTGTCCGAAAAAAGCGAACCAATCTACACGCCATGTTATGATTAAACATTGTGTATAAAATACAGTTTTCGGGGAAAAAATTAAAATTTTAATGCATTTAAATGACGAAGCAATCGTACGATGATTGTGTCCAGCGAGGAATTTCGATCTCGGCATTGAATCTCTATCGTATGAGCACTTAAAATAACGTAAATATTTTAGGGCTATCTTAAGCTATGGATTCCGTTTGATTGTGTTCACGGAGGTCGCATGAAAAGAGGGAACATCACCGTGACACAAATAGGCACGGTCAAGTGGCTTCTGGAATGCCTCCTGGCTCTGAAATCCTTCTTTGCATCAGTCGGATTATATAGAGTTATGTCGACCATGAATCAATGGGATTATCTTGTTATTAAAATTTTCTTCGGACGAGTAAGCAAGTCGACATTCGTGTTGCTACTCGATCAAACGCACGAGAGCGTTATGCGTATTCATCAATTCTGTTGGTAATTGATTCAGCTTAGGATCGATTTGGATAAATAGTATACGAATTGAATCACAATCGAGTCAACGAGATAAACATTACGCGGTGAAAAGTGAGATTCAGGTTTCGCTCGGTCAGTCCAGATCCGAGAGCGGGCACTTCATTAATGTCAACCGGCCAGGATTCATTGTCTCAGCCGAGAACAATGACCTGAACGCATCCTTTTTGTGGCCATTCATGAGCCGACTTGAATCGTCCCTCCCGAGTGCCTCCATTTAAGGGCCTTTCCAGCACCGTGTAAGAGATGGCCCGGTTCAAAGCGATGCAAAGACGCGTCTCGGTCACGGTGTTGGGCAATAATCGACCGAATGACATTCCTCTTATCGTCGACTTGTCACATTTGTCACTGAATCATATGTGGCAACGCGGCTCTCTGTCTAAGAACGGTTCTTCTGTCGGCGACGGTTAAAGTCACGAGTATGATTTATCTGGTGCAATTATTTCGGTGCCGTCCATCCTGCGATAATAGTTGTGAAATGATGCAACATAAGCCGAAAATAATGAGAATAATAAAATTTATGTCGGTTAAAATGTCGACCACTGCCTTTTTTAGTCGAATTGTTCAGCGTTGAATAAATCAATGATGCTGGATCATTTATTGCAGTCAAATCCCACGATTTAACTGTATTTCCTTCCTCGATATTATGTTAACTAAACATAAAAAGCGATACATATATAATTTATATGTATATTTAATATTAATAATAAAATAAAGTTGTTATAACGAGTTGGTATAACGCAGAATATTTATTATTTGTTAACGTCATTTCTTTGATTTTCTGTTGTATATTGATTTATCATTTCTCTATTTTTTAGATTAACCAAACTAAAATATTTAACTAATAAGGTGAAAGGTTTTTCGATTCGCGTCATGTATTAATTTATGATATTGGGTATGATTTTCATGTAAATGGATTTACTCTAATCATTATAAAAAAAATATATTGAATTAAAAGCATGGACGTGAAAAATGGGATCAAGAAAACTTTATGACGCAGGCAAAAATCTATAAATTATGATATGTTAAAAATAGAGTATTTTATATCGATGAAATCATAATCGTATATAAAAGTTGAGTAATATCGTTAAAAATAACGGAATTATAGAATTTACTCAATAATAATATATTTTTAAAAATATCCCTGTTATCGAAATATTCTAATTATTTTAATTAATGATTTGGGAGATATAATTTACGTTCAATATAAATAATTTATTTAAGCAGATACAATTTTTATAAAATATCATCATCACCATCATTTGCCAGCCACAAGGCTCTCACTCGCTGAGGGCATGGGTAACCAAACTCTCGAATGGCAGTCGAGACCAAAGAAACCTAAGTCTCACACGTGACGTGAGGGCTCCCCTTTCGTGTCCATACCACGGAGACCCAAGTCGTTATGGTATGCGGTTTTTTGTAAAGAGTTGTCCTCTCTTGACCATTGCTGGTATTGGACGTACATCTTCTACCATGTTGGTATCGGATTTTACCCTCTCGACTGTGTCCAGGAAAGTAGTAGGGGGTTTGTCTCAGTATTTGTTTATTCTCTTCTCTAAGGCGTTATCTGCTTATAACGAGTCACGAGTGACAATTAGCGAGCGACCACGCACCCACCTATATAGTAATACATATGCACATCTGCCCAAAATGAGTCTCAAGTAGCCGGTCGCAAGTGATTATTAGCCCTGTCGCGCAATAGCGAAAGTATGGAGACTAGATCAATTATTGGTCAACAGATTAGGGTTTTCCTTCCCAGGGTATACTGGCTCTGTGGTGAGAAATGCGTTAGAGACCAGATTTGTTTATGCACATAAGGTATGTGTACGTATACATGTACATATTTTTTTTAGGGGTGCACTATTTTGATAAGTATGTATTAAAGTTTACTTGGGTTTTTAGTTAACTCCGTGCGAGGTTATGTTGACTATAATACAAAAAAATGTTTAGAAGAGATGCTTACCATCAATTGTAATGGTATGGTAGATAGGTGTCTTTCATTCCGATATTTTTTAAGTACAACTTGGCGGCCCCCCCCCGTTAGGGGTTATGAGGTGATAAATAGATATTCTGAATCTCCGTGTTATTTGTAGCATAATTATAGAGAGTGGCCACAAGAGAGTGGCTGTCAGTGGCGGTTAATATTGAATAGTCTGAGATTCTTATATGGTATGAGCACTGATATAATTTAAAAATTAGAATTAGAATTATTTCCAAGATTTATTTACGAGCAAGACATTAAAGTTTCAGATTCAGGGAAAGGTCATAATTAAAATATAAATTCATTATTGTATTTTTTTTTATAAAGCTTTTCTATCATCGGTTGTAGCTGTCTTAAAGTAGCAAGATTATATTGCAAATTCTATCTTTAAAAAAAAAAAATAACTATCCCAAAGTAGAGTAATGCAAAGCTTATGTAAGGCAATAAACTCATCATATCTGTGTATTTCTCTGAAATTATGGGCCTTGAAATTATGTACAGAAGTGACATCGTGATATTGCTCAAACTTTTAGCCTTCCCCGTTTTACAAATAAATCAAGTACTTTAAATTCCGCATTTTCTTCCGTAGACGTTTTGTAAAAAATAAAATGCGGGGCTGAAAAGCAAGAGCACTGTCTGGGTCGTGTATTGGATAGATGCGGGGCGTCATCGGGCTGGGGGGGGATTTAGTTCTCGTTGCTAAACACTGGGGTGACTGAGTTACTTTTGAAACATACTTTTTTTAATTTTTACGAGAATATTGTACATTTTTGTTCGGAAAGTTGGACTTACACCACTTTAAAAAAAGCTCATATGTTAAATTAGCATATTCCTTGTATCATTTTTTTAAACACGTAATGTATGCTTTTAAAGAGGGTACAACTCAATTGGACAATCCAGACTGAATAATCTTTAATAAAATAACGAGCATTGAAAATGTAGATTTACTTAGCTTTTTAGTCATTTTGTTAAACTTATTAGACATTTAAATTAAAATATCTACACCATATTTTAATTTAAATGTAAAATATTTATCTCGAGCGTTATTTTATCTAATGTCGTAATTTTAATGTTATGTATTAAAAATGCTAAAATTAACCGTTAAACTTGAAAATCGCGTTGTTGAACAATTTTAGTAATACTATATGGCTAATATAAATAAACTTGTATATTAAAATGTGGATAATTCATTGTATATTGCCGTCTGTTAACCACTGCGCAGCAAATATTACAGTATTTAACCATTAGTAGTCATGTATGTACCGACTGTCAACAGCATCCAGCGATTGTTTGCAAATTGTGCAGGTGGTCTTCCAGTTACCGACTACAAGTTTTTCTGGACAATTGTGTCCGGAGGAATACCCGAAGTCGCAGAGAGGGAGAGTGCGACCGAGATACATAAAACATACGCATCACGAGACATATATATGTGTTTGGACGATTTTTCCTTTTGGTCGCTAAAATGCGACTGAAAAAAATGTATTTACGTATGCGAGTCTCAGACAAAGGCTTCCATATACGGAAGGCACTTGTCCTGTTGAATTTTTTGCGCCGCCTCGTCGCCATTATTTTTTTAGCGCATTATTAAATTCAGGATTGCGTCTCCCGCGTCGCCTGAATTGAATACCTCTGAACCAGTTCATTGTCTTTTGTTTCCTTCTTTCCATTTTGTATCAATCCATTGTGCTCGCCGGCTACTGGTTTCTTATTGATGACGTACTATAGCACTCGAATGACAATTAAATGGCAGCGCAATTTAATATATTATTTCCGAATATTTTGTGCAATACACTGCGCATTTTGCGTGCAAACTTCCTCATATAGAAGTGGCTGAGGCCTTGCGGTTTCAGTGGCACATAGTAATTTTGAATTATTTGACCGGAAAGCTATTAGTGAAACGTAATATTAGCCACATATATAATTGCTGGATGGTGTGTGTTTACATATTTGCTCGCTAGATGAATATTGTGTTTGCATAATAAAGTAAATGCAAATTGAAAGAGATCCAGTGACACTGGAGTGCGCAAAACATATTTCAGCCGTAGACCAGTGGTCGCCATGACTACATAACCTTCACACCAATATTTAACAATGCGAATTTTTCACAGTGAATAACCAAATTATGAATAATTCTATTTTGGGCAATTGCTTACAGTTTTATTTAGTCTTGTGTTAAAAATCATCGAAAGTTATATACGAGTGATATCTAATGAGAGCGAATAGCAGATGAGACAATGTTTCATAGCTCAATGCATTCAACTTCTTAAACTTTTCCACTCTGGATATTTTTCTTCAAAACCAATCAGCTTCTCTGGATAAAAAAATGCGAATTTGGAAAAAATATATTTATATTTAGGAGAAGTAAATTAAAAACATCTATAATATTGTATATGATTTGTGATTAAGTAATTTTTTACTAATTAAAAATTAAAAAACTTGGTTCAATAGTTTTGGCACACTGTCTAGGAATACATGTGTTCATTCAAATGTGTATGACCATGATTTATGGAATGAAATTTTGGTTCACTTTGATAAAAATATTTGCTTATTTGTTAATTAAATATTCATATTTTTTATTATGATAATTATGTATATAATAGGAAATATTTGCTTTAATTTTTTATCAGAACCACAAACAATGCAATACCCTATACTTCTTATATTTATCAATCGCTATCAGATGTTTATTAACGCGATTTAATCGCTGCTCTGGATCCTCGGATTTGTCTATCTCTTTTTTGTATTAATCTTTCCCTGTGACTTCCAACCAGTTGAATAACTAGTCTATCTACACATTGCAGATGAATCAGTGGTTTTTAGTTCCGTTTTAGCTTATTTTCTATAGGTTCTAATAATCCATAGGGTCCAAGCAATTTGTTAGAATATTTAGCCCTACTATTTTATCACCGATAGTAAATTTTTTTTTTTGAAAATTTATTAGACAAAGGTTCGAATTTTTCGACAAATTTGAAGTTCTTGTTGACGTGGGATTAATGAATGTTGAATTCTCTTCTTTGTCCGTCTCTTCGCTAGAGTATGCACATTTCTTTCGTTTGCAAGAGATGATTTCACTTCCACTATCTGTTTTATTGCCGTACGAATTGTCTTCGTCAATGTCTATATAATCACTATTTACATCATTTTTTGGCCATTTTTCACACTTCTGAATGAATGTGCTATTAATAATCATTCGTTAACTTTCACAATCATCACTATTAAAATTAACATTATTAAAGTAAAAGGCCCATCATCACTGATATCGAAATAATCATTGTCAAAAGTATCATTGAATTTGAAAACAAAAGTTTGATTTTAATATTTTCCATAGTTTATTATTTACTTATAAACACTATTTCACTGATTTTACTGTTTCACTATTTTTATCAAATAATTATGTATGTAATGGATAAAAAAAAAATAATAGTTCCACAATATAAAAATAGGGTCACAGTAGACAGTTTCAGTCAACTTTCCGATATGAAGAAACCGACTGACTGTTCCAAAAATATTGGCGTGTGAAAAATATCGATAAATGCAAAAATATTTCTGAGAATTAATTACGTGAACTATAAATTTAATTAAAAAAACCCTTCTCGATACTTAGAAGCAATAATATTTCGTAAAATTTAGCTGCGTCCTATTGAAATCGGCGCATAAACTTATTTCGTCTTTGGGCCATAACTGCTGGCCTTCAGAGCTGCCTACCAAACTCACTTGGGCCAACAGTTATGGCCTTCAGAGTGGAAAGGGTTAATGGTCAGTTGTGCTATGTGATCATGCATTGTCTCGAAGGGTGATTGAATCTATACCATTAAACATTGCGGGACCCAAAAGACAGATATTTTATCAGATTATTTCTCCAATATAATCTATACCTCTTTTTTTACACGGTAGATATTTACACGGAATTTAATTAAGAAAAAAATAACAGCAACGACACGTGTAATGTTTTAAAATCTAATGAAGTTTTTGTTTGTTGTTACTGTCTTGTGTTGATGAATTTCTAATTATTAGGAAATCCGTTATCCATTTCTGTGCTTTTTGTTTCTCAAATTTTTACATTACATCCGTTACATTCTGATACCGAGATTCTTGCGAGAAGAAATAATTCGTGCAAAAATATATCTGTTCTTTTTAGCGGTATTATTTAAAAACCGTGTAAAAAAGACTTGATTTTTAGCAGAAAATCCAAGAATCGTCCTTATTGTCATTCTATGCGAGCCGAATTCTTGAATAACTCTTCTAATATAAATCCTACATGCCACAAACTTTTTGTATTTGTCTAAAAAAGTCTAAAGAATAAATATTATAAATAATCATTGACCTTTATTGTCCGCAATTGCGAAAAAAATTAAATCTGATTCTGTTGGCACGGACGCGATGTTTTTCTCGCCCGCATCCGGTACGATATGCTATGCGAGGAAAGAACTCAATCGGCGGTGTCCTTAGTCTGTGGAAACATCGCCATGCTTAGTAAAAAAAATCCAAAATATTGACGAAATCGCGAATAACTATTTTTATTCTTAGAATAATCCATTTTTTTGATGAAAATTTCATCAAGCTTGATAATGTTCGCAAGGATCTTTAAGCCCATCAAAATTATACCATCGTGATGTTTTTTATTTGTTTTTCTTGAGCTCGATTGAATGATGCTGGAAAATATCATATTACTGTCATTTCCTCATTTTCGATCAATAAATCGTGATTTCCTAGAAATTGCAAAATATTTTACAATTTCTTCGCGATACTTTCACTAGTTGTTATTCATTGTTTTGATTACTATTTGAATTCTACTATGCATAAATATTGTAATAATATAGATTTAAGATTCGTTTACAATCATACATCGATACAAAAGTCCTTTAAAAAACGATAGAGCTTTGCTAAACATTAATTTGTTGGTAACCATGAACAGTTGGCTCTCAGTATATCAACTGAATATTATTTTAAGTACTGATGAAAGTTGCTCCAATTAAAAAGCGTATAAAAACAATGGCCGATGCCACATGCTCGATGTAATCTACTCACAGGACCCTGAAATGCAGGAAATGACTTTAATTATTCCCATAGACATGGGAATGGCTGGCTGTGACTTCCTGCAAGCGGCTACCGCCCGGGACATACCCGACATGGACCCCGGCCGAAGCTGGGCCGATACGTGTGGGTGTATCATCACGCTCCGTTCGCCTGAATCTAAGAAACGATAAATATTACGAGAGCCGGGAAACGACAATTCACATCGTGAGCTCCCTCCGCGTTTTGTGTATCGTTACGATTTGATTTATACGCATGCGCATTTAATTGTAAAATGTGAAATATATGCACGTGTTTCTATGTTTTAATGGGCTTTGTAAAATTGAATGTTGAAATGGAATAAATCGAACGCGGTCTGCAATAACACCGATGGACCCAGAGGGCATGGCAATTGTGGATACCATTAAAAATGCACAGATTGCAAATTAACTGTTTCAGAGTTGGCCGATCATTCCATGCAACTTTTGTTATTGATCTACTGTAGATATGGAGAAATATACAACCATCCTTCGTTACTCGTTTTACGCGATTGAGATAAACGCAATTTTTCTATTTAAATTTTTATGCTGACGAAACTTCTTTCGTAGAATTGAAATTCTTAAACCACCTAATAGATTGACTAAAATATTTACAAATATATATATATTGGCATATCTCTAATTTTTAACACCCGTAAACGTGAACGGACTTTTATGTTAGTTCTGCTAACACGCGTAATGTGTTAAGATATTTTTAAAAAGCTAAAGAATCTGATAGTAGATTTAACCCATCCGTCATGGGGTCTCGAACCCAACCGCGTCGTCCTAAGGGGATATCTCAGATAATTGTAGCAAAGCATTTCAAGTCGTCATCATTTTTTTAAATGGATTATTATAAGATTAAAAATAGTTATTATTTATATGCTTCATAATTTGATCGATATTTTTCAGCTCCTGTGCCAAATCTAAATTCTATTTAAATTGTCGCATAAAAAGAGGTCTATAAAAAGGAAAAAATGAATCATGTGATACTTTTCCAGAAGAAAATTGCAATGTTATGGATTAAGATTATAAGCACCATTGTAAATATAGCTCTCTATCATCACGAATTTAAAGATTTTTTAGTTGATAATAAGATCTACTTCAAGTGTAAATGTTTTAAAAGGTTTCAAGAGGTTTTAGAGTTTTCAAGATGCTTTATCATTAATAGAAATTAAAAACATTTCTCCCTAAAAATGATGTTCACAATCCAGAACTAATGAAAAATAAAATATTTCATGATAGACGTACTTCTTATCTAAATCAGGTTAATCGTAAACTACAAGGGATAGAAAATATATATTTTTCGATATAAGATTTAAGAAAAAAGGAGATACTTTGATTCATTTTTCAAGCCTCTTGAAATATCGCCAAGAAAGTAATCCAGTAATTGACATTTTACTATTACACAACAACAATTTTAAATACGAAGGAAGATGGAAGAATGGATACGAAGGATGCCCTGGAAAGGAAAACCCTAAACTGTTGACCGATAAACGGTCTAGTCTCGATAGCTTGGCTCCTCTTCCCCCTGTGCGGAGGTCTTTCCCCCGATGAAAGAATTCTAGCGACTTGTCACTTGTGATTCGTTATAAGCAGAAAATGCCTAGAGAAGTGGAAACGAATACCGAGATAAACCCCCTCCCACATACCTGGATACAGTCGGGAGGATAAAATCTGATACCAACAGGGTAGAAAATACACGTACAATGCCAAGAAAGGGAAACCGCATACTAAGAGACCTTGGGTCCTTTTGGTATGGACACAAATGGGGAGCTCTCACGTCACATGTGAGACTCAGATTCCTTTGACCTCGACTACCATTCGAGAATCTGGTAAGGCTCATACGCCCAGCGAGTGAGTGTCTCGTGGCTGGCAAATGATGATGATGATTAGCTCAAATATGATTTGAGAACTTGTATAAAAACACATGTGATATTAGTGTAATAGATAATATTTAAATTTTAATAAAAAATGGAATTTTAATCTGTACACTATATGAACTACTTAACTATTTAAAACTAGGTACTTTTTAACGATTTAACCAAATTTGATTAACTACTGATATTTCTCAAGGCTCTCTTGACTAATTTTTCCGTCCACTTGCCTAGGTGGACATCGAGATATTCGAGATAATAGCAGCAACGAAGAATAAGACAAACTAAATATCGGAGCTGAGGCTATTCTTAAAAAAATACTTAATTTTATGCGTATCTAAAATGTTTAAATAAACTCGGACTCAATTCGAATGTATAGACAAGTTGGTTGTGAAAATAAACCAGATATCGTCAAAGCAATTAAACGATTGCAGTATCATTATAATTGATTTAGATCAAGGATCTCGGAAATGCAGCATTTCATCAAACAAGCCATTCAAGTTCGAGTAAAATTAAATAAAAGAACGTATCAAATTATATCCGTCATAAACATATTTGCCACAGATTCTGCTATGTAGTTTTATGATGCCTCCATGCTACGTATACAAGAACGGTCCGCGGATATAGCCGCAATTGAATTATGGAAATTCCATTGACGCTGCTACAAAGCAGAGAGAGAGGAGATATAATGCATTAGCCAAGAATATGCATATCTAATAAACAAGGGCCATTATCAACAATTTTCTTGGGCACTTGGTGAAATCCACATAAACAACCGACTGCCTCCGTGATAAAAGATAATGAGGAGGAAGAGGAATTGTTGAACTATTGAAACACTCAACCACCTATTTCTGGAATGTTAACGAAAGGACACGGACCAAGGAATCTCGCCGCCAACACGCAATGCACAACTTCCAACCAAACGTGCTTATACACTGATAACCGATTTTCAGAAATTTAATTCAATATTAATCTTAATATAATAACGGCTCGGAATCGAACGTTTTATTAGCGAATCCTCTTTTTGGCGATGAAAATGTACGTGTGCCAGTTACGATCGTTCAGATCTTATAAAATTATTTATTATTTTTTATTAATGTCCTTAATAAACGGCGATTCAATATGTACACCGTCATAGTAATGAAGAAAAATGGTTCTTTGTTACGGGCGGTTAATTGAAATCCTTGTTCGAGATCAGTATCTATCATAACTGCAGCTGCAAAATGTATTTTATACGCGAATGTATATATGGGGCAATAAAACAATGCATTTTTGAATTAAAAAAAAATGACTGATTTTAGATCTCTGCAATTAACTGTGTCTATCATAAGGAAGTCTATCGTAAAGCTGATTTCCTACCATAAAATAATATGATGCCTTATATAACAGGATCTACGTTGACCCAATTAAAAGTGTTTTTATGAGTTATCATTAGATTTATGTTAATTTTTATATACAGGTAACCCCGTTCATCGCGACCCCCAGCGAGTGTGGATTCGTTATAACGCGATCTTTTTTAATTTGTAAAGAATTTCATAAACCAAATGTTTTTTGATGATAGATTAGAAAAACATATTAAACAATTGAATAGAGGACATTTATCTAACATCAAATCAATCTTAGTGATCGTTTTAAGTCCGTACATGGAGAAGATAGTACTAAAGGAAGCATAGGTTGGTTTGATCGGTTAAGAAAACAATAGGCAAATCGGCTAGTGTAGATGTAAAATCTGCTGAAAAATATCCAAAAGTTCCGTGAAATTTTGGAATGGGCAAATTATTCAATAAATTTATTTTTTAATGCCAATGCCATGTATATTTTCCATGAAGGGAATCGAAAGGATCGTTTAATTCTTCATCTCGGCGGAAATGCATCGGCAAAAACTCCTTGTGCCATGAAAGGTTATTCTAAAAACATTTTTCTTGGCGAAGAAATCTTTAGGTTTCGATCACACAAAATGTATTAATGGACCGCTTCTGCTCAACAATAAAAATATTGCAAGGATATTGAATAATAATCTCTATAAATCAAGACCCAATAGCCCCATTCAAAGCTTGTTATTTAAGAAATACAATACGCCACATATTCCTTTCAGGTTTGGGGAAAACAATATAATATAATATAATCAATGAAATATATAATGAAACCAGTGTGAAGGGTGTTGGAAAAGGTTATTACAAGAAATTCTGAAATAATGTAAGACATTGTTGTTTAAGGCATTTCTGGAAGCATCGAAGGTTAATGTAAATGATATTCAGACTTTGACACGGCGGACCTTTAACTAATGAAAAGCTAGTAGAAATCGACTGCCATATTATGTTCCAAGGAAAAGACTTCTCGGAAACTGTGATTGTGCAAAAATGTAATTGTCAAAATCATTGAAAAGTCCTCTTTTCTTGACAATCATTGCACGAAGTTGTTAGAAGAAAACCACAAAATTCGCGAGGGTGTGAGTTCTGTAAAGCGTGGTTGTAACGGATTATTTTACAGTTATCAGGAAATTTTGCATAATAAAAGCAGAGATATAAAAAAATGATTTGTGTTATGTATAACATTGATTTTGCTATTAATAATGTTTATTTCTTTTAATGAAGTGTTTTTTCGAATCTTAGTGTATTTTTTTTAAATTTATTTGATTTATTTTCTTAAAGACAATGCGTGATTGGCATTACAGAATAACTCAATACACCTTTTTACAAATCAAATACAACTTTTTGCAATTCTAAATGATCCTTTTAAAAATTGAGTTAACCCTTTGTACCCGAATGCCGCCATAGAAGCGGCATCGAAGTTTTCCGTATCACTCGAATGCCGCCCCTATGATGGCATGCAAAAAATCTATTACATATCATTTATAAAATTATTATTTTAGGTTTTTAATATTCACTATAAACAATGATAATATTGCACAAATCCAAAATAATAATTTATTAAATAACACGTGTTGAGAGTATTGACCGGCTTTAAAAACTGGAAAAATTTTACTACATTTTTTTCAGCAATGAAAATATATATACTTTTTATCAGTTCCTTTAAAAATATAAAAAACGGGTTCCATTGGATTTAGTCCTCCGAATTTACGTTTTTCCGCTAATTATGTTTTATTTATCAGTTCCAGTGCATTTGATTTGCATTTGTATTTGACATAAAAAAACTGTATAACAATTAAGAAAAGAAAAGAATTATAAAATATATCTCATATAAAATACAAACGAAACGACGGTATTTGACATCAAATATGTCTACATATTCGGCCAAGTGGTTTAGCAGAGTAATAGCTCTTGTTACCGGAGAGTTCCTGAGAGCACCTGTCCTTGTTTTTTTTGGCAGAAGAAAAAGCACACGGGAACGTGCTCGATAGTAGTGAGGTGGCACACATAAGGGCAACTCGCACAGTACAAGAAGTGCTTTACTAAGTAAATCGACCTTCTTTTCTCGAGGGTTACATACCCCAGACAGCCCTGTACCCATGCTCTCGAGTGTTAACTTGGGTAAAATCCAAACTCCCTCATGTAGAGATATCTAAGAAATTTCTCCTGTATCTTCTCTCTAATCTGAGGGAATTCGAGGCGTCGTAAAGCGCCCATATAATGCCCCTTTGATCGTGAAATTTCGCTTATCGTAATTTTATCGGGGTTTACCTGTATATATATAATAAATAGAAATAGCGTTTAGCATCGTACGCGGGTGTGTTTGCGCGCGAGCGTTCAACGCTACCGTCCACGGCTCCATCCTCCAAAATGTTATTGTTCTGTTTGGCAACGCGACTTTTACCGTTGCCGACCTTGTCCGTGTCATGGCAACACTCGAATTTCGAAAACGCATGACCCATTTGGTCGGCAGCACGTATTTGTTATGGTCAAATTGTTAAGCGATGGCCATAATCGATTGTGAATCCGGGCGTGGGCGACCAACGGTCCGCGAGCCGATCCACGGGCCCTGTTCGGGTGCCCGGGACACACTTTACGATTGCGCAATAAAACGGTAATGGCGACTTTACATATTCCGATACGTGTGTATTTATTATATTACATTGCGCAAAACGTGTGTTGCCCACCATTATGAGGCATAACTTACCGATGTTAACGATTGACGACCGCGCAATTGTCGCCGTGTGAGATGAAATATGGAAAATTTCATATCCATTTTTTATTATAAAATCTTCTCACAAATTATGAATAAATAATAACAAAAGGCCGCATTGAACTACGTTGGCAAAAGTCAGTTATGACTGTTATCTGTGGATAACAGGATAACCTAAACTAATATGAATTAAATTTAAGATTTTTCTTAATATATCAATAATTAGTCCAGGAGCGTACGATGGTGTTGATGTTGGGTGTGCTGAATGTGGAAAAAAAAATATAAAAAAATACAATTTTTTTAATGAATTTATTATTATTTATACATTAATTCTATTCTACGTTTTTGCGACACAATTTTTTCAATAGAACTATCGTAAAGTGTGCCTTTCTGTTTTAGATCTATGAGTATTTTTTCTCCAATGATAACTTAAAAAAATTATGTCGCAAAAACGAAGAATAGAATTATTGTATAAATAATAATAAAATTTAGAAAAAAAAAACTGTATTTTTTTCCACATTCAGCACACCCAACACCAAGTCCACCATACGTTACTGAAATAATTACATCAATAATTTTGGTAGTTTATGTAGACTCAAGAACGGCAATACCGTGTTGCTTTACACATCAATATTTAAATCAATAAAGAAATTTTGACATAAAAATAGACCTATTAGTGTGAGGGTAGTGAAAATGTTTTTTTGTGAAATTTTTATTCATAATATGCTGCATAATTTGATCGATAATTTAGATTTTTTAACTAATAAATATGACGCGTAAATGACAAAGCTCTCGGCGATGTCTCACAGTAGACTCAACTCTCGCCGCACGTATCAATCACACGTTTCACTAGCATTTGGCACATCGTACCGGATGGGGGCAAGAAAAAACATCGCGCCCGTGAAAATCATTATTTATATTTTACCATGTTTATTCTTTATACACATCTTTTACATGACTTTTTTAGACAAAAACAAAAAGTTTATGACATGTAGGATTTATATTAAAGGGTTTCGATTGTGTACAAATGAACTAGTTCTCGGTACGTTGAACATACATGAATAATATCAGAATATTTCTATTAAAAACAAAATTGTTCAAATAATAAAATTTATTTTCTGTCGCCTAGGACTCTAAGCAAAATTCTTAGCAGTAATATTTTGAACGTACATAATATTTCGCAGTTTTCCTTTTTCTTGATAATTAATATAATAAAAAATAATTTATTTCGTTTCAACAGGCTATATGAAAATCAAATTGACCCCTTTCTATAGACATTTTAATAGAAAATGGGTGTATTTGATTTGCAAAAGGGTGTATTTGACGTAAAAACCTGTATATGCTAATTGATATTCCACGATTGATTCAAATTTATTTTTATTGTTATAAATAATTTACAATGTCACAATCGGCTAGTGAAAGTGCCGTTGACATTTCTAATTGTCAAATTAATGTCCTAAACTAACACGAAATCTCAATTAGACAGTAATAGCCTTTCATTAAAAGACCACGCCTTTCGTATAAATTAACGCCGAGCACATTATTGTAAAAGGTTCCGCACGCCTGACTATGAGCAATTAGGCTGATGATGATGATCGTGATGACTTCATAGTAAATTGTATATATACGATACGGAATAAAACTTTTATTGAATGGAAGCAATTTAGAAATTCAAGTGCGCGCCGCAAATCAACGATTTTTTTCCAACACACCGTCGTCCGGTGGCTGCGTAATTAACTGGCGAGATAGCCGAAGATAAGTTGTAGGTAATTATTAGTGGAAATGTTAAACGTCCATGAATCAAGCACCAGTTTATATTAATTAATGAATGGAAATAAATGTCAGCGATTACCGGCCAAAGTGTGTCATCGCGCGTGTAACTGCGTGTTCGAAGGACATTAATTTCGAATAACTGGACATATGAACACACCTCGGCGGAGATGCTGCCTAGGATACAGATTACTATCAGTCAGATATTCTTCCTGGCGAAGCGCACCTAGTCATGGTTATTAGTGGTTATCTGATTCTTGCGGTGTAGCAGTGTGCAGAAGAATTTATGTATCATAACAGAATATCAACTCTATTTTTGATGTGGAAAATATATGGAAATATTTTCGGTATCGACAAGAAAATCATTTAATAATAATATTTTTTATACAAAATGTCTGTACATGTTTAGATATGAAATGATTTTTAAGTTCAAAAATCGGAACTCAAAAAAGAAATCCACCAGGTACAGTTAAACCCTACTAACACTAAAATCGGGACCGTTTAATTTGGAGTCGTGTAATTGGGGGAGTGAAGCCGACCGGCTGTGTCCGTATAGCCTGGCACGTGTTGAATACACAGACGCTAGCCAATGTTTGACTGTATGTGAATGCGACCGCGCAATTAGTGGATTTTCGGCGAATATTTCAACTCAGCGCGTAATTCGGAGTAGTGTAATTGGGGGTTCCACTGTAAATCCATAAAATGATGCCCTGGTGTGGCTTGAGGCTTATATTACCAATCCTTTATTTATTTATTTATTGTGATAGATGGATGGCATAACAGAAAAAAATCGATTAAGATCTAAAGATGCAAAAAGAATGAGCCCCTCACACTGATATTTCCCCCAGTGTCAAACTACGACACTGGTATTTTTTAATATTATTTCTGTTGGATTGATATTTATAATATTTGTTTTATAATTATTTATTCAATGAAAGAAAGATGACATTAAATTAATTAATTCCAATGCGCCTAGCTACCTACATAAATACTTTTATAAAACATGCGGAGGTATAGGGTCTCTTCCTCTTACATACCTCCTGGTCTGTGCCATAAAGAATTCCCTACATACGTAAAGATGCAACACATAGCTGTCTGAAATAAAGGTCCCTTTGGTTGACAATAAATTTGGAAAAAACTAAAAATCGAACAAGGTCATTTTAATATGCGAAAAAATGTATTGATTTCATTCAATTTTCAAAATATAATTTAAAAAACCTAACCCTAAATTTGGTATGGGTGCCTAGTCTTCTATAGGGTGGGTTGTTTCTATAGCGTGGTCACTATATTGAAGCAATATGAGAATTGACTGTAATGTATTTTATAAAAATAATAATGTATCGACTATTATCATATCACAAATGTTTTTGTATGATTATTTTTAATATACTTTCATAATCTAATCATTTTGGAATTCGCATAACTCCATATTTTAGAAAAAGGATCTGCAATAAACTCCCTAAAATATATAAAAACTATTACAGACATCTCAGAAAGTACTATTCAAATTATTTTGAAACACTTTTTATCTGAAAGGGTTATTAAATTTATATAACAATGTTAAAATATATTCGATGGACATGATTTTAGATCCCTTATAAATAAAATAATTATTTCAATACAGTCATACCTCGATCTGCGTGGTGGATAGGTTCTGTGAAAATTCGCTTTAGGTTAGAGATAGGTTACAAAAAAAATCGCACAACTTGCATAAACAGTTATTTATAATATGTTTATACGTAATTTATCTATTTTAATATTGCACTTTGTTGTTCTCGCTGCTGTGTTATAATCTAACCAGTTGTTTCATATTAGAATTGGTTACAAAATCGTTACTATCAGAGTCATATCTAACACCAGATTCTTCTAGATAATCTGTTGCCAATGTTTGTCCAAATTTTTGTATTATATATTTCTTTTCTTGACCGCAAATAATTTTTAAATTTCAACAGTACGTTCTAAATATATAGACATTCAAAACCATATTTTGAGGTCAATTGAAGAACTTCAATTGGTCAGAATCATCACTGATATCAACATCAGGATACGATTTTTTATATTTATCTATTTTAGTTACTATTGTAATACGTATAACTAGTCAATTTCCCTCTCCCCAATGCAGTCGTTAAACGTAATATATTATTATACTTTTCATCCCTTATTGGAATTAAATTGTCACGTTTAACTGGTTCTAGCCACATTCGTCTCCAACAGACATATCATTGAATACAATGTGCTTTACTATGTATTATTTAGTATTTAGCAATTTGCTTTCAATATATTTACAAAAATGATTTATGTATTATTTCACTATGTACTTACATGCATACATCCTTATTTTACCAATAAATAAATACTTATTTTGATTTTAAATACATGTATAGAAGGATATACGCCTTTTCTATCTGCTCACGTTCAACATAATTTAATACACTGAATTTTGAAGCAAAATATTTATACTTTTTAATGGTATTATATGATTAGGTATCAACGTATGAAACAATCAAATGGTAACTAAGCAAAAAATAAAAAGAAGAATAAAATTTTACTATTCATTTCTTTTTTAAATAAAATATTAACGGCATTTTCAGTTCAGTGCGTGAAATGTGTAGTTATCGTGAAGTGAACTGATGGATGGAGATGGAATTCTTGGAGTGAACAGCTCCTGGCGACTACATGCAGAGGTAGGTTCGACAGTTAAATACCAAAAGCATTAAAATCATAACACAAGTTAATGTCAAAATGATTTGTATAGAGTATTGCCAGTAGAAGAGAGCTCATAACGACGCAAAGGTAGGATTAAAGCCTAACTGGGAGAACTGGATTCGGTGAGTCTGATATTTATAATTGTTTTAACTGTATGTAGACGAAAGCTAGTTAATTTTCAAAAAATGATTAAAATAAATTCTACAGTATTATTTCTCTACGACAAATGTCAAGTGTATTAATAAATATTTGAATTATGAAATATAAAAATATTATCTTATAGCAATCATATGCAGTCAAACTAAATTATTATCAGGACTGATTTCTGATGAATATTTCTGAAGACATTTATTTATTTGAGTTCCTATCACTAGTGTGTCGTGAAACGATGCCGGGTGTGCCATCAATCATGTCATGTTTTTGTTTATTTAAGAAAAATATTTTAGAAATACACAACAAATCATGAAAATGTAAAAAAAAATATCTCTTCTTGTCATATTTTTACCTTTCGAGTTATCTTGAAAATTTGTTTTGTTATCCATAAAGTTTTAAATTTACAATAGTGTCATTGATAATTAGTTAATTATTAATGAACAAAATAATTACTGAATGTATTTAGATTATTAGTTCAATAATTATTTTCATCCTAAAAATATTTTATTATCGACAATTGAAAAATGTAATTAATTGATCGTAGAAAAATAAGTAGCACTTTCACAATAAATGTATACAATGAATCTGATGGTAATGAAATCTATAAAAAAAATGTGTTAACCTTTTCCACTCCGTTAGCCAGACGTATAATTGGCTCAAAAGATTTTTTACCAAACAACTAGGATCTAGTTTTCTTATTTAATTTAAAACAAAAATGTCTTTGTTTGAATCGGATATCAGATAAAACCCTATAGATGCTTCTTATTCATTTTGCTAATGAATATCTCTTTTAATAAATTTATAAAAAATAAAATGAAATGCGATTAAATTTTCTTTTAAAATGCATAGTTATATATTTGCAAAATCTGCCAATAGGTGTCATTGATCCTCAATAAAATTTTAATATGAAAGTGTCATTAAATTAATCGTCATAGTTTACAGCTTTCACGCCTTAAAATGCATTTAGTTGCACTCTATTCTTCCATTAGAGGTATTCAGCGCACTTCACACATAAATATGTTAGCAGATAAAAGCAATTAAGGATGCAATAGAGTGCATGACCATTCAAAGATGCACTGTGAACCAACCAGTTGCTGAAGATCGCCGCGATAGAGCTCGAATTCCATCCTATCTTAGATCATAAACACTTTTTATTCGGCACGCATTCCAAAAATTAATATACTGATATCATTAAATGGCAGATCTGCGCTTCTCCAAGTGTTGAAATAGAATATTATTGCAAAGGGTGTCCGGGTATAATAGGTGATAGATGAGACGGCATTCCACGTAAAGATTTTGTGTAAAAAAAATGTTCCAAGGTGTTATAGTGTCCTGCTGTGAAGGTATCGTGAAAAGGTTTACTTTGTGTTTTGACAACTGGTTTATAGCCATTTTAACAATATTCATATATGAAAAATGTATCTAAATACCACACGCTTCGATCAAAATGTTTTAATATTATTTCAAAATTGATATATTTTCGTCAATCAATTAATCTTTTTTTTTTTTTTTAATAAAATATTTTTTTTTATGGCGCCAGTTATTCTCCAGGTGTCTTTTGTATGGCAAGTTGTTACCATCTGCCAGTTGGACAATAGCGCACAATTAGGATGGACGCAAAATTGTCACATGCCGAGTTATGTTGACCATTGTATGGACAATAAAAATGGCCAAAGTCAAGTATGTATACATTATTGTCTGCGGAGAAACTCGAAGATTGCATCAGGGGCGATCAACCGTTGTTTGTTCCGGTTATATACATTTTTTTTCAATTAAAAAAAATAAATGTGATATTAAAATAATATCGCAGGATGTTTCGTATGGTTAACAAAAGGAAGCGAGGGTGATCCTGTTTTGTTTGTCCAAAGAGAACGTGCCGTTTGGTTACATCTGCGACTTCCTGCCTGCAATTAGAGGGTTGTTGGGCTGTTACGTCGTAATGTATCAGCTGTCATCAGGGATATTCAATCTAATAAATAACTGAAGAAAGTATAATGGGCGTCAAAAAATTTCGCAAATAATTCTTTCATAGTCAAAATAAACATTTTATACAATTTTGTTTAAGATTTTATTTTTTAATATTAAATTAAATCATGTTTAAATTGATATATATGTTTTGGAGTTAATCGCCCCTGTTTTACTCAAATCTTTTAATCTTTTTTTACACTATAATCTTAGTCAGGTATGGTAGATAGTTACTAAATAAATAGTGAAGATTTTTTTTGGTGTATCAAATTTTGTTGTCTATACAAATTAAGTCATCCAGTTATCTCTATTTATTTTTTATTATTTAACTACGTAGTTTATTGTAAAATTTTTGATAACAAATTTAATTTATCTTGAAACACAATATTTTTTTTAATTGACTTGATGAAAAATAAGCATTAATTACCAGTTGGGCTAGTGGTTAAAATATTTGGGGGTGCTGCGGAAGATTAAACATTAAAAAAGTTGTATTTGATAAGTGATTCAGTATGCAAGGGGTGGGACTGCTTCGAGTCGCAGCGCAAAAGAGAGCTTAGCGGCGATCTGATCATCAATTGTAATGGTCTGGTAAGCGGAATGTCATTCATTTCGGTACTTTTTCGAAAGGTCAACCTAGTGGTTATAGTAATAAGTATATATTATGAATCCTGTGATATTTAGGGCGTAGTTATAGCACATATATATTAATATATTTTTATGTGCATAAATAGATCTGGTCTCTAACGGATTTCTCACCACAGAGCCAGTATACCCCTAGGAAGGAAAACCCTATGACCAATAATTGGTCTAGTCTCGATACTTTCGCTCCTCTTCCTTCTTTCTAGTGGATCCCTCTCTGAGGAGGTCTTTCCCACGATGTAAGGATTGCTATTGCGCGACAGGGCTAATAATCACTTGCGACCAGCTACTTGAGACTCGTTTTGGGCAGATGTGCATATGTATGCCTGTGTATTCCTATAGTTGTGTGTGGTCGCTCGCTACTTGTCACTCGTGACTCGTTATAAGCAGATAACGCCTTAGAAAAGAGAATAAACGAATACCGAGACAAACCCCCTCCTACCGCCTGGACATAGTCGAGAGGGTAAAATCCGATACCAACAAGGTAGAAGATGTACGCCCAATACCAGCAATGGTCAAGAGAGGGAAACTCTTTACAAAAAAACACATACTAAAACGGGTTGGATCCCCGCGGTATGGACACGAAAGGGGAACCCTCACGTCACGTGTGAAACTCAGGTTCCTTTGGCTTCGACTGCCATTCGAGAGCTTGGTAAGGCCCATGCCCTCAGTGTGTGAGAGCCTTATGGCTGGAAAATGACGATGATGATATAAAAATATATTGTTCCTCATTTTGCTTGGGGGTGCTGCAGTTACGCAGTGTATATGGACGAGCCGTCCATGTTAATTAAGTTTAATAATAATTTTACTAGTATTCATATTAATAATATTTCTAAAAAATATTATAGTTGCACACCACAAGTAAAAAAATAGTTCTGATCCATAAATGAAACTTGAGTCGTTTTTATTATTTTAAAATGATATTCCGTCTCTTGCGCCATCGGTTATTGATCCATGATCAATACAAACTGACATATTGGCCATTGGTATTTTAACCATGAACTAACTGTGTGGTTAAATGATTCGCATCGGGTCACCGAACCGCAGAGTTGACGATTGCGGTTCAACCAGTTATGTCATTTCTGCATTAAAATATTCACAATTATCTCGCATAATTATCGAATCTCTACAATATCCATCACCGTCGTCAGTGGCTCTTAATCATTTGAGAATCACGACTCCCGTACGTGTGATATGGCAATATTTAATGTCGGAACCGGTTGGTTGAATAGAAATATTATGACATATCAGAGTCATGTTCACGAGCACGTGCTCGTGAACAGTCATCTGGCGAGACGTCTATGTTTAGAGCGTCGCTATGAATATTCAGGATCACTCTCAAACGGCTAAATTTAGCTAGATTTATTCTGAGTAAGGTAACCGTGAAGCTGTGATTCATAATTAGTTGTTTTTTTTTGGCGACGACAACAGTACCGGAACAGATTTACTAAATCAGAAACGGCGTTCATTTATTGCGTTAGAATATATAATTAAATTTAAAAGGGATATACATACATCATTCTAATAAGTAGAATAGCACCTGTGGAGGAAAAAATCGATTTTATACTGATTGGAAATTCTATTGAATTTCTCATTAAGGAAAATATTGCTAACAATCGTTTCTATAATTTTTATGGGGTTTTAATATATTTATTATACATGAATATTGTTTAGTTTATTACTGAAATTATTCCAGTTTAATGACCGTCACTAATGAATGTAAGGGGACAGTTGCAATTATGAAAAATTGGTATATTATTGCATTGCTATGCATGTCTGGAAACACAACATCTAACAGTGAAATTGGATTTTTTTATAATGATAATTATACTCTACATGTAATAGCTTACAAATTGTTTTAATAAAAAAGTGTAAATAACAGATATTATAAATCAGAGGGAAAAATTGTTTTTTTATTGTTTATAATTATTATGATATAATTCGATTCTATTTCAAAAGGCATGTCTGCCTTTTCGGTGTCTGTCTTTTATACATGGCTGACTTTTATTGTGTGCTTATGCAGATTTATAAGTCATCTACGGCGAAAAATGACAACAATCCGTTTATTAGACGAGTTTGTAATAAAATAAAACGGGAAAATGTTCCAAAAATAAACTCATATATTATAAAACATATTTAAAAAATAGTTGTAGGCTAGTTTCCGGCGTCTAAATGTTAATTAAATCATAACATTAGCAGCTACCTCGTTTGACCTATTGAACCATAGTCTCCTAAAACTTTGTTTGTTTGTTTTTATTTATTTACTTATCGCATGAAAATATCTCGAGAATGGCTCTAGGTTTCAAAGTTAAAGAAATGATCCAAGGACGAAAAAACGTAATTATGGCGAAAAAGTCGATTGAAAAAATATTTTTTAATAAGAAAATTACGCAAATCCGTTTAGTACTTATTTTTTCTCTTTCTGTATATATTGGAATTGGAACGTTAATTATGTTTGTACGTTTTCAATGTTTCAATGTACCTTCCAGCAACTAGTTTTGTTAGGCCCTCAATTAGCATAGCATAGTAGTCGGATCAAAACTCAGTACATGTTGTATTAATTCATGTATTATGCTTATTGCAAAAGATATGATAAAATGTTCTAAATTATATAAAAAAAATATTTTTAATCAAAAAACCAAGGAATTGTTTGCGGGGTTATAAAATAGCGAGGTTTCTAAAACCGCGCAAAAAGTGTAAACCCTAAACTGTGTAAACGTTTTATTTCTCCATAAAAATAATATAAATTTTTGATCTCTTATTTCTTGGTTAAAACTTGGGTAACAAAATTATTTTTTCTAGGGAAAAAGATCTTAAAATTAGATGGATTGAGTTCCATCGATTTCCAATATTAATTTCAATTATCATCGCGCATTTAATTATATCTATTTGTAAATTCATTGAAATTTGCGTATATTTCAGACGTAATTTGCGGTAAATAAAAGGTGAAAATGGGTATTAAATCTACTAAAATAAAACGGGACTTTAGAAATTGTACGCAAAAAGCGAGAAAGTGTGATTCAGCAATTCTCCTTCGAACCCATTAAATAAATCTATTTTTATATATATTTTAATATGTTTTTTTAACAATTCCAAGTGTTTATTTTGTCGTTATTTCATTTATTTTGCATTGCAATGACTGCACTTTGTTTTGTTGCCGTTTCTTTCTAACATATTCCGTCGCGGTCACACCACCGACCAACTTAAAAAAAAATATGGCTGTAATGTTTGGTTAGTTGCTGTCCGCTTCTAACGCATCCCGTCTCAGTCACATACCACATGTATGAAAATCAGCTGTATAAAATGTATAATTGTATCATCATAATACGGAAATTCGATATTATTGAAACTAGAGATTCAAGTGAACTGCAAAGAATAAATGGTTTTGCAATAAATAAACGATTTTGTCTTTTGATTTAACCAATTACTGTTGTTCTTCTACATGCTCAGAGCAACGAATGAAATCCCTCCGAAGACGTAAAGAGTTGAAAAATAAAGGTCATTTGAATCATCATCATCATCAGATAATATTATTTAAATGCAGATAGCATTAGCATATTCGTGAATGTGAATTTAACGTTTTTAATAAAAGTAAAAAGCCATAAAAATGCAACGATTGAAATGATCCCTTGTTTACGCATGCGTAAACCATACGATCGCCACCATGACAGGTGCGCACAGCCGGACGCAATCCCGCCCCTATGGCAATCACCGCTTCCACCCGTTTCCAATGACCCGGAAATGCACATCTGACCCTCCGTAGGAAGTGTGCAATAAAGTCATTAACGTACCGAATTGACTCGGTATCGCCAATAATTCTATTCGTGCCGAGTGGGCGTGGCGGCGCGGGCCAAGCCACAATGGCTGCCCTCGCACAAATCAACGCCTGTTTATTTTATTTCTCACGTTGTTCCGTTTCAGCTCATCGCAGAAATAAATCCGGGCCATATTGAATCATTACTCCCACGGAGGATTGAATCGATCGGTCGTGAATCCCGGCTAGAGAGCCATGTGCCAAAGTGTGCATTTTGGTGCAGTGCGATGCGAGCTTTGTGCAACTCTCGCCACGGCTAAAGCGGCCGAGCTTGGATCGAGGGCATATGCGATGCACGGTCTGTTTCCATTCATGATTGTTTGGACAGCTTTGTTGAGATGTACATAAAGTAGAAGAGTGACATGGGAGTCAAGTAAGGGGATATATGCTTGAAAAAATAAAAGCGTTCTTTTAACACTGATGAAGAAGAGAATTTACGACGATTTATGACGTGAAAACGAAGATATTTTTAGCGATATTTTAAATTTTGTGGTCTATAGTTTAGCTTAAATTTGACGTAGTTTAGATAATTGCTTTAGATCTCATGGAAAGCGAAAAGAGCTGAAGAAAACGGACTGAGGGTGAACAGAATAAGAATGACGAACAATAACTAGCTGGAAACGTTTGAAATGTGGTGCTACCGAAGGATGTTAAAGATTCCGTGGACGGAACGCTTCAAGAATACAACCCTACTTCAACTTCTTCGCGGGAGCGAAACGGGAGCGAGTGCGTCTGGATACCCTAGAAGACCGTGAAATTGAGGTTGAGTTGAGAAAAAAAAAGTAAACAAACGATAGTGAGGAAGAAAGAAGCTGCTGTGGATTCGCAACACTCGTTATCTAGAGACTAAATGTTACCTCCAGAATTTTTTCAGGTCGCTAAAAATCGACAAATGGATGGAGATTTTTTTTTCTCTTTGATTATATTAATATGTATATAGATGTTGAGGTCGTAATATTTATTTTACTGTAATAAGAGTGTTAGGATATTTTAAGGTTATGACTATAAATTAATTTTACCACTTTTTGTGGAGAAGAATTTGACCAAACTAAACAATTTTAATTCTTTATACAGGTTTAGTTTCAATTATCCCAAAAATTTCCTTGGAAAATTATTTTTTAATGTCTTCTAATAATTAAGGAACGCAATTTGTTTATTTATTTTTCTTTGTGATCTCCAAAACAATGAAGTTCAATTTGAGTGTATAAAATTATAGAGAAGAAAAGAATAACATTTTTTTGTCATTTTAATTTCCTTGAAATCTTAGTTTTTAGCAATTCTCCGTCACAGAGTGAAATCTAATGTTATTTAAAATGTTATTTAAATGCCTTACTCGAAAACAACCGTGTCGTCCGATGAGGGTCTCTCAGGAACTCCAAGCATTTCAAGTCAATGCTTAGAATAATTCATTTTTAAAAATGAATTATTCTAAGCATTAAAATTCTTCTTAAATTAATAAATTCTTCATTCACTTCTTGACATTTTTTTTTAAATGGATTATTCTAAAAATAAAAATTATTATTCATGAAATGCTTCATAATTTGGTCGGTATTTGGATCGCTCTCGGCGATGTTTCGCCGCAGACTGAGGTCTTGCAGCACATGTCATTCGCACTCGGCACATCGTACTGGATGCGAGCGTGAAAACACATCGCGCCCGTGGCAGCAGAAAGGAATATTGTTATTTTTTTCCGCAATTGCGGACAATGGAGGTCAGTCTTGTTTTATAAAATTTATTCTTTAGACTTTTTTAGACAAATACAAAAAGTTTGTGACATGTAGGATTTATATTAAAAGAGTTATTCGAGAAAAATCATTAACCTGGGACCTCCAATATACCCCAATCGGTACGACTAGGTTAAAAAAAATCAACGCAATTAAATATCGCGAACGTCATTGCTAACATTTTTTTATAATCTGCTATACATATAAAAGTGAACAATTTCTATATCAATTTAATTTTTGGCATTGAACAAATTAAAATATTAATATATGAAATTAATAAAAATGGATTTTATTATTAATCCGGAATAAGAAACTTCAGCTAAGAAAACTCGCGAAATTTAATGTCGACGTGCTTAATTAATTGAAGCGTTTTTTTATTATATAATTAAAGGAGGACATAAAAAAGATCATCCATTCGAAGATTCACACTTTCCACACTATATATAGTTAATGGTTAGTGTAAACACTATAAATTTTAATTCTAAATTTAAAGAATGACTATAAAGCATTGGACTATGTAAACGATGCGCCATCGAGATTATATTATGCTCATCCTGTGTCAACGTAAAACATTTTTTTTGACAATCACAAGTATGATACGTATGTCCTTTGAGAGTAGATAAGGTGGCGCTACGTGTGTATTTGCATGTGAATTGTCATTCAAATATTATACCTGGGTTGCGTCATTGTCGTGGACATTTTTCAAGGAGTTGAAGAAATATTAAAACAACATTTTCTCATGCTCTTATGGTGGTCTGCTTAATTTCGACAATGCCAGATTTAAAAAAAAATCCAATTCGGGATTAGAACCGTGCAACTTGCACAATAAGTTTATGTCAAATTAACTTTTACGACGCGCTTTTGAAGATATTTAGAGAAAAAACGTTTTACGACTTATTTTTATTACTGGATGCGTCTGAATGCAGTAATAAAGACGATCTTTGTCAAACGTACATGTCAGAGTTTAAGCTAAGGTTGAACACCACTGCTTTGCTGCTCATCCGAAGATGAGTCAAGTGTGCATTATGAGGAATTCCTCTTATGAAACGGATCTGGAAATTAACAAAAAAAAGGACCATACAAAAGGACACATGTGACGCGGAGATGGGAACCAGGACATGCGTCGTGTGCGGCTCCTTTTGTTTCGTGATTTATTATTGAAATTATTCGTAAAACAAATTTCCTGTTCTGGCATCCTAGTTTTATGTCCACCATTAAAATGCGACAATGGACATGATTTGTCATGGGCGTGTCGTCGATATTTTTTGCAATCAAATACGGATGTGACGCATGCACAATTGCATGCGGAGATCCGCTACATCCGTTTTTAGAAATGATTTTCAGATAAGAGCGACGTTGTTTAATTAACACAAGATTGTGATAATGTATATTTCAATTAACAAAAGTCTCGTTTAAATCTGAAATTCAATTTTTTCCCGCCAACTGACGCAACGTTGCGGAGAAAGCCGATTAGAGCCGAATCGGCCATTAATAATAATCGTCGACAATCCTAATTTATGAACACTTGTATTAATACATTATACGACACGATAGTATTGAATGTCGGTAAATGAAGCACCCTTATAATGTCCAATGATTTATCATGATGATTAATGATCTATTTGGTCCGCCGATGAGAGATTTACGATTTCTAGTCGGGCTTCCCGAGAAATGGAAAGTGAAAACTTTATTAATGCTCGGTCGGATTAATGTATGACCGATTTTATTAGCTTCGAAAAAAATATATAAATAAAAAAAAATTGTGTATCCTATAAAAATAAATCTTATGGAGATTCGGCTAGTATCCGTAGTGCAACATGGGTGGTAAAAAAAATAAGTTGTTGGAACACGATTGTATAATCGTATGAAAAAGCATTGTTTCCCAATTGTTCATCATTTAAAAAATATATTTTATATAATAAACTCTCTAGATAATTTTAAAATGATTTAAAAATTCTATTATATTGTATTGTTTTTGTAATAAATAATAGATAATTATTATAGAAACGTTTGTATTTTTTATGCCGTAGTTAATAAAGCTTGTCGATTGTTCCATGAGAGATGTAAAATATAAAAAAAGAGAGTATTGCATCTTTTTCCTAGACGTGTAAAATCAATTTGCACACGGTAGGTAAAAAAAAAATTAGAAAGCGGTCCGTGAGAATAAAAGTTTTAGTGCTGCTGTTGAGTGAAATTATACATAATTCTAAGAAATTTACGAATCTATGCATCACAACACAATTAGTCAATCTAGTAAAATAATTAATCATGTGTGTTTACAGTGGAAGATGATGTTGATGAATTAATTGAATATTACTCAAACCACATGACAAACGAATTTCATCTAAAAAATCATTTTTGGTCATAAAAAATAGCACTAATATATATCAAATTAAATTATGTGTATGATGTTTGTTTTTATGAATTTTAATAGAACTAATAAATAATATATAACTGGTATATAAAAAAATATAAGATTGAAATCATTTCTTAGTTAGTAGTTTCCAGAAATTTAATAAATCTTATTCGTAATTTTTTATTTGAAAAAAATATTTTTATAATCATTATGTTTAACTTAAATATATAAATTTTTGCTAAGAGCTTTTTGAACCGTGCTATTTCCAAACCGCGTATACTAAGAATATCGTATATACATGTATTTTTATAAATTAATTAATCATAACACTAATTTAAAATTTTAAGATGATATACGAATATAACAAAACATGTACTATATTGTTATTAGAAAATCTTATATTGTATTTAAAATCCCAATATCAAATATTATAGATTATTCTAAAAATCAATTAAAGACACGTTTATCTTTTAAAAATTGTATTTAAAAATTTGTATGATATTTGATCAGTATTAGTATTAACAACAAATAGAATTAAAATGATCGACATTATCTACACAATAAATTGTCATATGTCCATATGGGTAAAAGGAGCTGATATTGATAATAGATATTTCTAAAAGCGTTGAGTAGAATGTATTATTATTTTTGAATATTAAAGAAAAATACAAAATTTAATCGGATTAGTGAGAAATAATTATTAAAGAATATGCAAAAGCACCATTGTACAGTTGCTCTCGACTTTCGTACATAATTGGTTTCCGAAGAAGTGTGCGAATGTTGAATATTCGAAATTAGAGGAATGAAAAAAACACCAAAAATTGTATTTCTACATATAACTAACTTTTGGTATTATTTGGTCTAAAGAATAAATATTATAAATAATCATTGACCTTTATTTTCCGCAATTGCGAAAAAAAATAATAAAAAACAATATTAGTTTCTGTTGCCACGGGCGCGATATGTTTTTCGTTTGAGAACTCAGACTGCGGCGGAACATCGCCGAGTATGCGTGTCATTTACGCGTTATTCATTAGTAGAAACATTAAAAATATTGACCAAATTATGAAGCTTATCATAAATTACTATTTTTATTCTTAAAATAATGCTTTTTTTTTAAAAAAAAGTCAAGATATTAATGAAGAATTAATCAACATCTTGACTTGAAATGCTTGGGGTCTATTTTCATTATAAATAGACCTACTTCGTACGACGCAGTTGTTTTGTGAGCCGCCGTGATGGATTGGCAAACGCAGTAACCACGCAGGAAGCAATTCTTTATTTTTATCCTTTCAATGCTCTTGGATTTTTTGATAAACTAAAATCGACTTCAATTTTAAATCACGAGCTAAACTTCTACAAAGTAGCAATGTCAATAGGTTTATCTGCAGGGGCAACTGATTCCTTCTTCGTATAGGAGCGAACGATTACGCTTTATTTTTTAAAATAAACCCGTCTCGTCTGCATTGAATATTTGGCTGCAAGATTATTTTTCATCTACAATAATTTTGGACAATGAGGAAATTAATTCTTTTGCAGGATTTATATCTGCATCAGCCTATTCCCCAGTCAATTTAAAATTATGTATAGAATACCTTATTTTAAACTTGTCGAACCAGTCATTACCCGCTTGAAACACCGTGAGAGAATCTTCATTTAATCTAGTCTTCCAATCTTCATGCAAACTACGACCTTTAGCTTGAATAATTGAAAAAATCAGAGGGACATCGTTTTGATGTCGATCATCAATCCATGATGACAATGATCGTAAGACTGCATAAATGATTTTTTCATTATCATATTCAGTTAAAAAGTTTGTCCAGGCACGGATCATGAATTATTTATTTATTTTTTGACTAGGATGGCATAACAGAAAAACGTAAGCACCATTCATCCATATACAGATCTGATATATATTCTAAAGATGCAAGGTGATGTCATAAAGAATTCCCAGAATTCATAGATTTTTCGCCGGAGTATTAATCTATCCGGGTATTATCTTAGCTCAGTCGCGGTTAACTTACATTATCGAAATAATATGCATGTTAGCTATAAGTCATAACACTGATTATCCATGGACCTTGCTGGTAGCAAATAATAATCGACAGGAAGCGTTTGAAATGCGGTGCTTATGAAGAATGTTAAAGATTCCAAGGACGGAATGCGTTAAAAAATCAATCGTAAATTTAGTACTTTGGACAAATAATTCGTGAACGTATCGCCTTCTGTAAACCATCATGGACAACAGATTAGGGTCATCCTAGGGACGAGTCAACTGCTTAAGACTCAAAGCATGCTTAGTACTAACCACTTCAAGGTCTGTAGAAACGCAAGCTTTAGAATAACCACGTAGAAGTATCTAGAAACAATTCTTTGTATCTCTGTCACCAGTAACTGGTGTAGAGATGCGACTATCCCGGGCTAGGTTGACCCGGCTCCCTAGTCATTCAAAGGCAAATGCCGGGATAGTTCCTTGAGCCGTTTCCCATCACATATCCGCTTCCTACAAACTCGCTCCGTCCTTAGTTCCCAGGCCGTAGCGGCAACGAGGAAACTCATTCGGATGGAAGCAATGCCGCACCTGGTGGCTGTTTTAGACTATCGCTAAGGCGTGCAATGGCTCAAAGAGGGGCCTGCCTCTCCGGAAAGTTTCAGTGGGTCAACCTGCACCTGGATTACGTAGCCAACTAATGTTGTTCTTGGCGTGCTCCGAAATGGAGGAGGAAACTCCAACAACGACGAGCATGCGAAGAATGGCAAAGTAAAAGCCATACGAAATCATCATCATCAACCATCATGGAGAGAAAAGTGAAATGAAAACGGTATTTGTGAAGAAAAAGGCTGTCGTGGCCCCGCAATATTCGCAATTGATAAAGATTAGGAGGTCCAAAATTGTTCACTAAATTGTTCACTTGGAAAAGGACAAAGCATATTAAGAAGATATTTTTTTTCATGTAGTCGAATCTATTTAATCACATAAAATGTTACGAATCCCTGTCTTATACCATCATCAAAGGAAGTTAGCACATCCTGACCCAACATTTAGATTACTTGTAATGCACAATGATTAATTTTTATCGTCTGGCTGGAACAAAGCAGTTAGTTAACCATCCAGAATTAAACCCAGTCGACGCATAATAATTCATCATGGTTTTGTTTGCTAACCGAGATGGCACAATTAAAAAAATAAAAAAAACGTCCCAGCAATTTCATTTGAAGTCACAATTTACGCGACGAGAAGCAATGTACCAAGGAACTGTCCTCGAACATGTGTTTCCCAGACGTACTGCGACTCTCCCCCGTCTTAAATAATTATCATTTATTAATGTCTGTCAGTGACGATGACAGTTTCAGCTCCTGTGAGACAAAACGATGATTGCTGTGTCTGCAAACAGTGTTGTGTACGTTGTGATCAACATGTGGAACAAGAGGATCGTTATAAAAGTACTTGTATCATTTAAAAAAAAACACAGCTACATATTGAATCAAATTAAATTACATTACGATAATCTTATGATAAATTCAACCTTGTTTAATTAGCATCGATACTTTTAGCAGACTCCTCGCATTATTATTTTGTCAATGCACAATGTAATGAGAGCAGTTAAGTAAGGACAATATGTATTCAAATCTCGCAATTGGCCGTCATCCATCATCATCATGATTGCCGTCTGTTGCGTAAACAAGATAAGAGTTTTAGATTTCTCCAGATCGGATAATCCCCGAGAAGGAAGCAGAGTTGCTCTGCAATTTTCTCAAATTAAATTTTAATTAGATACGCTTTGCCGATAAGCAGCAACACCTTATTAAACCACATGGCGTATCGCATGTGCCAACTAAATACTAGTTGCAAATAGTTTGCAAAGTGCCCTCCCATCCATCTGGCCGTGGATGACTTCCGGCTGTTCGGCCACATTGTAAATCCAAGTCATTTTTTTAATATAAATACGTTCATTAGAAAGAATATTACATGGAAATTTGAATATCTAATCATTTGCAAACCGGATGAATATACTTATGATTTATTAGATTGCTGATATCATAATTTCCGTCCGCTGATAATAAATTATTATTTAATATACGCATATTTAAAATCAGTGTCAAATAAATTAATTTATGTTCGGCGAGATGTAGTTATTAAATTTGAATAAAATGTATTTAACCGCAATTTAAAACACATATACATTGTGCCGAAATATAGGGGCTATTGTTTTTCGAATTTAATTGCGATATTTATCATTATGTGTATTCAATTGTGAAGACGTTTCTTCGAGTATTATAAATGTTTGCTTGTCCATTACAAGAGAGGCGTATCTTGAGTTGGCACGTGAGGAGAATAATTCAAAATATAAACAAATAAAAATAATAAAAAAAACTAAACTCGGCATGCCTCATAAGTCAAATACATTTCTTGATTTTTTTTTAAATAATTGATTATTTAAATCAGTTATTTATAGAAATAATGTATTTTCGAAAGAATGTCATATGAAATACCCATTTAAAGGTCAAAACCGAGTGAGTAATTTATTAAATTTGGTAATTAATACGACCACACCTCTAGAAACGTTTCAACGTTCGAATTTTTTATTGGGCGCAATTAATTCAACCCGCATCGCAATAAATTTGTTTAAGAAATTTTATGGAAAGCGTAATTTTAAAAAATGTATTTTAAATAATTTATATATTTTTTACGTCCCAAAAATCAATTATTGATAAAAAAAAATAGGTAGATCATTTGGTTTATACAAAAAACAGTGCAAAAATATGTACATGTATGCGTACACATATCCTTATGTGCATAAACAAATCTTGTCTCTAACGGATTTCTTACCACAGAGCCAGTATACCATGGGAAGGTCGATATTAAATTAAAGTATTAAAAATATGAGTAAACTCTTATCCTATACAATGGGGGACCCCAAGTTTTTGGGATTAATATGTTTTTTAATATAAAATCTCCCTGTCATAAACATTTTGTATTTGTCTAAAAAAGTCTATGGAATAAATATTATAAATAATCATCTTTATTGTCCGCAATTGCGGAAAAAAATGAAAACACCAATATTCGCTTGTGTTGCCACGGGGGCGAGGTTTTTTCCTCGCTCGTAGTCGGTACGATGTGCCAAGTGCGAATGAAACGTACTAGTAATACGTGCCGCGAGAACTCCGTCGAGTGCGCGTATTATTTACGTGTCATACTCTTTAGTTAAAAAAAAACAATATATCGACTAAATTATGAAGCTTATCAACAAGATATTGATGAATTCTTCGTGACTTGAAATACTTGGGGTCTCTGGTGGACCCCCTTCGGATGACTGGTTGTTTTCAAATTTTTCAATCATGTATATCTTTTATTATACAAAAAAATATATTCAGTATTATTCTATTTTTTTTTAAATCACATTTTAGTTATCTTATTATAAATAGATTCCTTCCATAAT
>JAGXCT010033670.1:0-63372 GCA_022495035.1 Philopotamus ludificatus | reverse complement strand
ATAAAAAATAGCCACCATTTATTCAACCGTGTTATACAAAACCGTGTTATATAAAGCAGTGTTATACGAGGCCCGGGTGTATATTAATACAATTGATATTTACCTTAACTTGATCTTGTTCGCCTGCGTATTCTATACTCTGAAAAATGGTCCACGTGTATCTTCGCCTGACCTCCATGCGGGCCAGGTATCGTCGGTACCAGCGCTGGATTAAAATTGCGGCCTTCATGGCTAAAAATAAAAATAGAAAAATATTAGAAAATACTCATGGGTTTAAAAATATTAAATCGATAAGATCGCGTAATGAATTTCCGGATAATATTGGTTATCTCTAAATGAAGATCAAGTGAATCAGTTCGAATTAGAAGAATGGGCAGAAATCAATATCTGTACAGATTTTCCACCACCTTCTGCTCCGTTTGAATTTGTTGTAAATTCTTCAATAAATGACCAAATTGTATCATTTACAACGCCTATACAGTTTTTCGATTATTTTATTGATGAAGAATTGGTTGGAAAAATTGTAGAGGAGACAAATTTGTTTTCAATACAACATCAGAAAACAAGACAATTGACACCTTCGGATACGGGAAAACAATAGTGCGTAAGTGTATCGGAGATGCGAATTTTTTTGCAATCGTTATGGCCATCAGCATTACACACAAGCCAGAAGAAAAAATGTATTGGTCGAAGAAAAGTTGTCGACTCCAACTCCAACTCCATTCAACTCCATTCTTTCAACTCCACTCCTCAACTTTTCAACTCCTTTTCAACTCCTTTTCAACTCCTCAACTTTTCAACTCCTCAACTTTCAACTCCACTCCACTCCTCCTTTCAACTCCACTCCTCAACTCCATTCTTCACAAAAACAATTTCGCATAAAAGATATGTGCTCATAAAAAAATATTTACATTTTGCGAATAACGAGACATATAATCCAGCAACACATCCAAATCCAAAACTAAATAAGATTTGGCCTACATGCGCCGCGCGCGAGCACTGCTCGTTCGAGAGCATGAAGCGGTTAAAACGATTTTGTGCTGAATATAAATATGTGTACACCTATCCCTCGATTTACACGGAACTTTTTTTACACGTTTTCGCTTTTACACGGCTTTTAAAAAAAAAGTTGAAAATAATCAATAATAATAATTTTATTTGTTCGTGCGCCCACTGTAGGTATGCATTCCACTGTAGATGTGCATTCCACTGTAGGTATGCATTCCACTGTAGGTATGCATTCCACTGTAGGTGTGCATTCAACTGTAGGTGTGCATTCCACTGTAGGTGTGCATTCCACTGTAGGTATGCATTCCACTGTAGGTATGTTTCTTCCGCCATTCGGGCGTTCATCCTTGACTGGAAAATGGAGGAAAGAGTAATAGATGTTGCTAGATTATATAGCATAAAATGGCTTTTCACAATAAGAACCATTAAAAAAATAAAAACTCAATTAGAAAGAGGTAGCAGCTAACACTCACAACAATGGAGTACAAACTCATATCAGAGATATTGCAATGGAAAACATGGAGAAGGCCTTAATGATTTTGGATAGAGTGACCAAATACAAAAAACGGATGCCAACTGATACCAACGCCACATAAAATAAAGCACTGCGGATTTACGAAAAAATATAGTTACCATCCTCCTTATCTGAAAAGAAGCAGGCTTATAGCGTGTCATGCTTGGTCTGGAAAAAAGATTCAAATCAAGACACTTCCTTGCTAATAGGTGAACTCAAGACCATGATATAGGATGCAGCGCAAGAATATCCAACAAAAATCCCCATAAAATTTTGCCATCAATCTCATACCCTAATCAGGTTTCAAATGCTGATGAGTATGGGCTATTTTGGAAAAAAAGGTTTAATTAATAAAAGAATATAATTTTATTTTAAAGAATAATTTTGTACATTTATGTATTTTAAAAAACAATCAAATTGTAAGTGCTCTGTTGTACTTTTCGATTTGCTAATGGCTTTACATTGAAAAAATATACACTCCTTGATTTACACGTTTTTCCTCAGGAACCTATCATCTACCGTAAATCGAGGGATAGGTGTATTATAATTGTAATAATATTATTGACAAATAATCTTAATAAAACTATAAAATATTTTTTTTTGGGCGGGAATTAATTCTTTCAGATTTAGGGGGCCGTGACATGAAAGTAATTGGGAAGCACTGCTGTACAACAACCAATAGAGAAAAACAATGACTCTCTTCTAATGAAGTATTAGTTTCAAACACTCATCATTAACCTAGGAAAAAGTACTTCTTTGTGTATGTTGGGATATTTTGGGCCAAATTCATTATTGATTATTTAAATCTAAAGTTTATTGTGTTCAATTAGATAGATTAAATGCGAAACTGTTAAAAAAGCGATCAGTAAATAACCAAAGACGTATGATAATGATGACGATTTTAGCAATAATCGCACATGAAAAATTATGGGAGTTTGATTTAGAAGTTCTACCGCATTTTAGATGATGCACTTAGAAATAAAATGTTTTAGTTTAGTATGAAATATAAAAAAAATACTATATTCAATTTTTGATTAAAAAAAACCATAACAATTTTACAAGAGACTAGCGGAAACAACGAATATTGTTCGACTGTGACTCCAGAGTCTGTGAATGAAAATTTTATTTTATTATCGAAATTAAATAATCAATAAATTGTTTCTGAATTTATCTTTTTAAATAAGGATAGTAAACCTAATAATTATAAACAATATAAATTTTCCAATTGTTTTATATGATTCTGATTTAACTAACGACATCAGTTGGTCATTATTAACTATTAAAAGACGATCATAACTTTCTATAACTTTAAAGCTTATGTCCTCGGCACGAATTATTTGAAACCGCCATTCCACCATTTATCGCCAATTCCTATATCAAAGCATAGTTTGCGATGTTTTGCTCTTAGTTTTGTGCTAAAATTCCTGATATTATATCCATTTTCAATAGCTTTAATTAATTATTCGATTCAGACATTGAAAGAAAATTATATTATAAATTATGTTCTTACCAAACAGTTAATAATTAAACGTTATATAATTTTTAACATACTCTAAATATCCTAAATAAATATTTTACAAAGGGCTGACCGTGTCTAGACATGAAAATTATCCACACATCAAAAAGCTCTCCATGGGGATTTATTAAATATTATAACATCATAAATTAACCTTCATCATCACGCCATCACGCCGCATAAGTGCCATTGAATTTATTATTTTTATTTTTATATTCTTAACAAGTGAATACTTCCGGATTCGCAACTCAACAGGACGCCATACTTGAATCACTACGCATTTTTTCATATGAAAATTTGATCAAGCGTAAAACGGAACGTAGCGACACTTAACCCAAAAAAAATTTTTTTTCCAAAAAATAAAACTCTGTTTATTTTATTTTTCGAGAAGCAATAAAACGAAGTTAGTATGCCCGCACAACGCACTTGAAAAAAAAAGCGCAGAAAAAGGCTAAGGTCCAAATTTTTCCCTTTTCCATGCGAGATCTGTCGCATTTGTTTTATATGAAAAAAAAAGAAAAATCCCAAATCACGTCTCGTTTGCGGCAGGCTCTAATCTTTATTGCTCACAGCAACATATACGTATATTCGGGCTATCATAGTATTTTTCTTTTTGGCTATTTGCAATGCTTTGTAAGATTTCATACTTGTTACCCTCCCCTCTGTGTGGAAATAACAATTCAATATTTTTTACCGCCACATGTTACACTTGAAAGATTTCCACAAAGGTTAATATCATTTGTCGAGAATTGGATATGGAAATTCTTTTGCGATATTACTTTTGCACATCTCACGGTGGCGGGATGTGATTAAAAGCAGAATTGAACGGAAAATATTGTAATGGCGAAGAATTTCCCGCGAGAGCATGATCAAACAATTTTTTTGTCAGCGTAATCTGAACTCATTCCGGATCAATAAAATATTACACAAAAAATTTATTCATTTATTCAAATTCTTTAACCATATCGAAAAATATTATTTATTCCATGATTTAACAATTTATTCTAATCATTCAATTAAATAAAATTGTCTTAGTTATCAAATAATATATTAATATTATTTCACTTAATTGAATATTATATATTGGATTAATTGCTTATGGGTATTCAAAGCTCAATAACAGATTATGTCGATGCTTGAATTGATTTTAATCGATTATGCATTGTTCACGCATGCGCAATGAAGCAATTAAATTACGTAATATTACAATTTTATTGATCTCATTTATTATCTTCAGATTTATTACTTGACATAGTGCCAGAGAAAATTAGGATCAGTACTTTTATTACTGAATTGTTTGAACTTTCGTTATTTTTCCGGAACAAAAAATGGAACTCAACTGATATATTTTTAATTGAATCAGAATAAAAACCGAACCGAAAAATAAATTAAATTGAATCATTTATTTTCTAAATAGTTTTCCTCCTTAATTTATTTACCAATGTTTAACGATAGCGATAGTTTTTGCACAATAAAAAAAGCAATTTATAAACAACTGGTAAACGATTCCTTGGAGCCCATGGTTTTACTGCAAGGAAACCATAATATATTTCAGGGGTACCCTAAAATAGATTAAAATAAAATATTATTATAATTAGAATAGGGTTGAATTTTTTTTATGTATATAAATGTAAATAGAATAATTATGGCTTACATGGCTTTTATTTTAGGGTTTTTATAAAAAGAGATTTTATGTCAAAAGATTGCTATTCAAAATTTATTCGGCTAAAATATAATATTTTACAGAAAGAAAATTATTTTTTCAACTTTAAAGTGAAGAAAAATTAAGAAAATTCTATTGGTTTAAGACGATTAAAGCAGGATTTTTGGTTTGTTAAGCAAATGAAATTTTAAATCTATAAATTAATCAAGAAAATTCTATGCCAATGGGCATAGGGTCGGAAAATCTTATCTTATCGAATAGTATTTAAATAATTATGTAATCAGAACCCATCAGAACTAAAGAATTCATTGGTAATTTTTTCCCGATTATGGTCTTCTAAAGGAACAAATTCGACCATTGCGACTGGGTAGAGTATTTTATTTTTTTGTATTAAACACAAGCGGAGACGTCTCAACAAGCACACAATAAAATAACACGTCTTGACTTGTCAAAGGACTAAAAACAACTGGTTTCATAAACTACCCTTTGAAAATAAGACAAGACTTTTTACTACACCTAATATTTCCGAATAGGCAATTACAATAAATGTTTCATCATCATCATCATCATCATTTTCCAGTCACGAGACTCTCACTTGCTGAGGGCATGGACCTTACCAGACTCTCGCATGGTAGTTGAGGCCAAAGGAAAGGCCAGTCTCACACGTGACGTGAGGGCTCCCTTTTCGTGTCCATACCGCGGGGACCCGAGCCGTCTTGGTATGCGGTTTTTTGTAAAGAGTTTCCCTCTTTTGGCCATTGCTGGCATTGGACGTGCATCTTCTACCATGTTGGTATCGGATTTTACCCTCTCAACTGTGTCCAGGCAAGTAGGAGGGGGTTTGCCTCGGTATTCGTTTGTTCTCTTCTCTAAGGCGTTATCTGCTTTTAACGAGTCACGAGTGACAAGTAGCGAGCGACCACACACACACGCCTATATAGATATACACAGGCATACATATGCACATCTGCCCAAAACGAGTCTCAAGTAGCAGGTCACAAGTGATTATTAGCCTTGTTGCGCAATAGCAATCCTTTTATCATGGGAAAGACCTCATCAGAGAGGGGTCTCCTAGAAAGAAGGAAGAGGAGCGAAAGTATCGAGACTAGACCGATTATTGGTCAACAGATTAGGGTTTTCCTTCCCAGGGTATACTAGCTCTGTGGTGAGAAATTCGTTAGAGACCAGATTTATTTATGCACACAAGGATGTATGTACACCAACATGTACATATTTTTCACTGTTTTGTTGGGTATTAATCAAAGTTCAATTGGGCCCCTAGTCAACTCTATGCAAATGTTTATATTTATTTAAATTGATATTATTTTTAATTAGATGATTCAAACCTCGGGATTAAATAAATAAAAAAGCAATGATTCAAGTATTGTGAATCATTAAAATAAGCCATGTATGTGCCTAATGCATAAATGTATTTTTTAGTTAAGATTAAAATACATTGTGTTCATTGTCCCAGCGCCTGATCCCAGCCAACAAGGACGAACAAAAAATTCATTTCCTCGCCATAAGCGGGTAAAAAGGGTATTCCATTTTTAAATATTTACCGTTTAATCACAATCCTTAGCGAAGCCAAAATTCTTTCCCTCCGCGATAATCCGAGGATCGTTAAAACAAGCAATCGGAGCGGGTCTCGCTTGGGCGGCGGTCGACTGCGTATTTGTCATTTCCAAGTTTGCATATTTTATGCACGAAATGGAACTCTTGACTGTTGGTATTTTGTCAAAGAGAAACATTGGCCAAAGGGAAATGGAATATTGTCATAGGGTTGCGGAGGATAGATATTCCCCGCTGCTTTTGTCTTGACATTTTATTACACAGCACCGGAAGTGAATCCAATTTAACGTCACGATGTATGAATCTATCTGTTATTTCACCTCTCATATTTCATTTCGAGTTTGTGTTTGCGTTTGCGGGAGTGGATGATTTGGTTTTATTCCTGTTATGGGAATTTGACGGGATAATACATAGAGACTCGGAGAAATCGAGATGTCATAATATATTCTGTGCGAGATGGGACCAATTACTAAACCGCAGAACTGAGGGAATCAACGTTTCACTTTCGAAATATAATATCTAACAATCTGTTAGAAGGGAATTTTCCGTCTCAAATAATAAGTTATTTTCAGTTCTCGACTTACATCCATCTAATTTTTAACTTTATATAAGTAAATAATTATTCACCCTGCATTTATTACAATTAGACTGGAGTATATTCGTAGTAAGTAGGTTTCCGATGAAAACTGATATGTATGTAGTTTGTCGCGTTGGAATTAATTAATTGAATGCCATCTATCCTTTGTTGAATAAATAATTATAAAACAAATATAAATTTCAATTCCACTGAATTAATTAACCTGGTTTGACACTGGGAGAATATTAGTGTTGTCTTGGATCTTTAGAATCTTTATATGGATGAGTGACGCTTAGGAATCTTTCTGTTATGTCATCCCTCTATCGTAGTCAAATAAATAAATAAATCTGTGTTACTTGATGACACCACTGGTGACTTCTGCGATTTTTCAGCAGTGATTGCAGTGATGAGGTTAGATTTTTGTTGTACATTTAACATGTTTAGGTTAGTTTGTATTTTTAACAGGCAACTGCTTGTGGTTAATGAGGCGGTGTACCTTCGGAGATTTATCGGTGGTCGAGTCCATATTTTTTAAATTTTTTCATTACTGATCTGAGCAAAAGCTGTAACATTAACACCATTTACTTCAAGTATGCGTAGTTCATCCAACTCCTATATTTTTTTTCTTTAATTCTTTCTTCCTCAATCTCAATCAAGTCTTGATATAAGTCTTAATATAATTAAAAATGCAATTATATCTTCTAGATTAAATTGTTTAGCAAATTTTATCTCGTTTACTTTCTCATGTTATACAAAATTTATTTTTACCATATGCCATTTATAAATAATGCCTTCACGTTCAACCTTACCCCTGAATTTTTTTTTTATTGCATAATAGTTGTTTTTAATGTCTAATCTTTCTCTCTTCCTACAATTGTTGGGCAAAATTTATTACTTTTTTATCATAATTATGGATTATAGTAAAAGTGCAGCAGAGTATATTTGACAAAATAAGTCGCGGTGGTTAGGGTAAATAAATTTAAAACAGAAACTATAGTTGATTCGAAGTACTTCTGATCGAAGGTTCCAATATAACTAGAATTTCCAAATCTAATTTTCAGCTAAATTGTAAGTCGATGTTTTTTTCCTTGATAGGATTTTTTTTTAAATTTAATTTGAAAAATATTGAGCTCTTGAGTTAATTAATTATTCATTTAGTTTATTAACGGATCTGTCACGGCGGCTTAAACAACCCCCTCGTCCCAAGGGGGTCTATTAATAACGAAAAAGATACCCCGAGCATGAATTCTTCTTGACTTGTTTTTTAAAAAATGTTATTCATGATATGCTTCATAATTTGGGCGATAATTTAGATGTTTAGACACACACACTCGGCGATGTCCCGTCGCAGACTGAATTCTCGCCGAACGGTTTCACTCGCACTTGGCATATCGTACCGGATGCGAGCGAGAAAAATAATCGCGCCTGTGATGAAAGCAGCGATATTGTTGTTTTTATTTGTTTTTTTTGCAATTGCAGACAACAATAAAGGACAAAGATTATTTAAAATATTTATTCTTTAGATTTTTTCCTTGATGTACTCTCAGACGGAAATAAAATAAATAATCGCCATTACTTTTTTACATCAGTTATTTGGAGAACTTTAGTAGAAAAAAGGTAGCCTGGCGCATGGTGTGCCCGAGACAGAATATGTTAGAAGGATCGGCAACCAAACAAACGGTGGCTATGATTTTTTTAAATTCCAAACGTTCGCCCGATGCGTGGTGCGACTGAGACGAAATATGTTAAAAGGCGACGGCAACAAAATTAAAGCAATGTTTGTGAAATATTTGATTTATTTGATAAATTATGGATCATATTGAGAAGAAATTGGTTATGGTCATTCCGGTGTGACAATTTCTTTAGATTAATTGGAATTTCTAGAATGAGTTTTAGCTACATTTTTGCATTTAAAAAAAATTAACGTACGGGACATAATTAATTATAAAAAATAAATGAAATTATTAATCTTTTTTTTAATTTATAGAATTAAACACTTTTATTTAATTGTGAACCCGATTCTCTCGGTATAGTATTTATAATTCCGTTGCTCTGTCCCGTAATATTAAATTCCCTAAGTTTTATTTGACTTTGGGCGGATCAGTCGTTATTTTGGCAAAATATTTGCATTCATTCAGCCGTAAGTAAATAATTGTTACTTTTCCGATCGCTCGATCGTTAATTCGCCAAACAGCCATGGGCCATAATGCTCCTGACCGAAATCTACAGGAATAGAAAGACATTGTTTTTTATTGACGTCGTAATGTTATGAATAGCTATAAATTCGGCTCATTAACTTTCCGAGAAGATTACGCCGTCAACAATTCGGAAATTTAATGGATGTTATTCAATGGAGTCACAGGTTTGTGGAAAATGTATGAAATGTGATTGGTCATTTGATTTATTTTCAAAAACGTTGGTTTGAAAGTATGTGTGTGGCGTACCGCCCCCGACCTCCGCGTTACAAATTGATCCATCATCTGTGAGTAACAATGTTTGCTGGGCGATCTAATGGAATATCATTAGTAAAGCAAAGCACTCAGTCGACGCAAAAGGAAAAGCCCAACGGAAATGCATTTCAGCGCATACAAAAGCTAATGCGCGCTTTTGAAAATAAACGTCTTGGGATTGGATGATGCACTTTATTTTATGGAGCGCTCCGGCGAATTAAGGTCGTGGCTGGTGAGCATTCCAAGTATGAAGGAAGGCGACAAGAGCTCGCCAGGAAATCATCCAGGAGATGTGTCCATCAGTTGCAGAAATCCGGATGCAGGAGAGCAGAAAATCGGCAAGACGTTCGTGCATCGGATGCACTTTGAATGAAGGAAATTGAGCTGGCTCCTACGTAGATTATCCCATGTATAACAAAACATGCAATATTTATTTAAAATTGGATTTTCAGCTTATTTCTTAGAACATTTTCAGAATAAAATTTAGCTTTAAAAATGAACACTATTTATAATAAAAATTTTGGACCAGTCACTTTATATAACGATTTTTTTCAGTTTTTTTATATTATCTTACCACTAAAAACTGCTAGTATATTATTTTTCGTACTAATAAAAACCTAAACTTCATTAATTTTTAACAAATTAACACTTTTTATTTATTTAATAAATATATATATATTTTTAATGTTATAGAACTAATAATTTTATTTATTGGAATGGTATTTTCCTACTACATATATATAAAATAAAAAAATATTCAAGGTTTGATAAAAAAATACGTGGTATTGATACAATTTTCTTATTTTTTTGTTGGTGTTACATTTTTTAGTGACGTATCTTGACATTGATAGCCATATTGGATGCTTGCATTGTTGTTAGACGTCAAAAAAGTTTCACATGTTTATGTGAAACTTTTTTGTGTCTAAATGTGTGTAAAAAAATGGAAAATGTGGAAAAGGAATTTTAAAACAACATCGTTATGATGCCTAAGCCTCCGTATACGCCAGACATGACTCCTTCAATTTTTTTTTATAATACATAGAGGTAAAAAAATATAAAAAACACTAAGTTTTGCGATTATTGAGGAATAAAGAAGAAATCGCTGAAGGAACTTGACTCCCTAACGAAAAAATAGTTTTAGTAGTGCTTCGAATATTGCAAATATACAAATACACATGTGTACTTTAAAGAGGATAATATATGTAATATATCTTTTACATAATATTTTCTGAAACGTATCTCATATGTAAAACAGAATTTGCTGTAATACATTTTAATATTAAAATATATTTATGTTATTATTCTGTATTTTTGTAATCCCTTTTTCTAATGTAATATTATTTAGTACATATTTACCGGGTAAAAGTGAATCTGATTCACTTCAAATTCAGGTTTTTTATACGATCGTTGTTTATTTAAAAAATGACTTAAAATTATAGTACTATTTATTATATTTATTATTTTGATATTTTATTTTCGCAATTTATAAATCAAAAGTTTGATGAAAAAAATATGCGGATGCTGTATTGATCTAATTGTCCTTATTTTTTGTTATGTCGGTAGAATTGTCACTGACATATCATGACATTAATGGCTATAATAGATGCTAACATCATTGTTGGATGTCGTAAAGGTTTCATGTATTTTGGTGAGCTCAGAGATTTTATAATGGAAAAATATTTTAAATGGAAAATATGGAAGAATTTTATAAACAGCGTTATGGTGCATAAGTCTCCGTATTCGCCGGACATGGACCAGGATGGACAACTTGAACCAGGTTTTTTTATTTAATTTAATTTAATTTTAAAAAAAATGTCTTTTATTGAATCGGATATCAAATCAAACCCGATCGATGATTATTATTCATTTTCCCAATTAATATCTCTTTTAATAAATTTGTAATAAAATATATAATGAGAGGGAATCATAGATTTGACTAAAAGTGAAGAGAGTTCTACTAATGAAATGCATTACAAATTTATTGAGGAAAACTACAATATCTCATATCATTTTTATCAAACCTGTTTTTTTTGTAAAGTAATAATTTTCTTTTAATAAATACTTTAAATTAATATAATTAAAAAAATCATTTACGCATAATCATACCCAATAAAACAGTGCAAAAATATGTACATGTTGGTGTACACATATCCTTGTGAGCATAAATAAATCTGGTCTCTAACGGATTTCTCACCACAGAGCCAAGATACCCTGGGAAGGAAACCCCTAATCTGTTGACCAATAATTGATCCAGTCTCGATACTTTCGCCCCTCTTCCTTCTTTTTAGGGGACCCTTCTCTGAGGAGGTCTTTCCCATGATGAAAGGCTATTGCTATTGCGCGACAGGGCTTTTAATCACTTGCGACCGGCTACTTGAGACTCATTTTGAGCAGATGTACATATATATGCCTGTGTATATCCAGATAGGTGTGTGTATGTGGTCGCTCGCTACTTGTCACTTGTGACTCGTTATAAGCAGATAACGCCTTAGAGAAGAGAACAAACGAATACCGAGGCAAACCCCCTTTTACTTGCCTGGACACAGTCGAGAGGGTAAAATCTGATGCCAACATGGTAGAAGATGTACGTCCAATGCCAGCAATGGCCTCGACTACCATGCGAGAGTTTGGTAAGGCCCATGCCCTAAGCGAGTGGGAGCCTTGTGGCTGGCAAATGATGATGATGATGATGATGAATTTTTGTGAAAGATACGTATTTTTAGCAAAACTCATTGCCACCCAATCATTTAAATGAGTTTTATATTAAATTTCTTATTTTTAACACGTTTAAAAACTTTTTTAACTCAAATTTAAGCTGAATTCTATACAAATTCATTTGAAATGATTTTTCCCCAATTTTATTAAATTAATAAAATAATTTGTAATACTCATATTATTAATTTACAAATGAAATCGTGTTTAAATAAATGTTAGGAATTGAAATTCGGATTTAATATAAATCAATTTGTGTATGGTTGAATTGCTGTATTATCGTTCAACGTCTGAAACACCTTGTATACATAAAATTTCTGACAACTTTCGGCACAACAACGATTCAGCATAAAATTGATTTTCTATTATACTTGAAAACTTGTATATAAACACGGAAAGTTGTATACGATAAACTTTTCCGATTTACACGAAATTGATACGGCGAGTGTAAATTACACGAAATCACGTGGCGCTCGATCTAGTTATACAAAAGTTTTAGAAAAGCACACGTGACGTTGCGACTTAAACACATTATAACGATTCAATTAAATACATTTTTAATTGAATCGACCTATATATTGTTTCGCTTGACTTTTCCATTTAAAAATAGGCGCTGAATTTAATTTGCACCGCCGAAAGTTTTTATTTTTAAACAATTTCGCGTCCACTCCGCCGTCTCGAAATCCTATTAAATACAAAATGGCGTGCAAGAATGCGTTTCGCAAATCTCGTTTACCTCTCCTCGACGACGGCGAACGAAACTGTGGAGGGAAGTAGCAATCAAATTAATTCTGAGGGGTCTCCATCTAGAGAATTATGCAGAGATGGCCGGATAATGGGAAACGATTTAGTTGAAAAACAATGGAGATAAAAATTGAACGGACAACCTTTTTTTCATAACCTCTCGAAAGGAACCGTGGTGTTATGCAAATGTCGGAAATTGAAAAATAATGACCGGATGTACATAAATTCAGGACTTATCCGATCCGAAGAATTGAAGCGTCGTTATGAATTTAAAATTTGAAAACTAAAGCATTCATATTTATATAAAATCATTCTTTGCAGTAATATACCGAGTATTCTGATTTCTTTTCACTGAGAATATGCAAAGGGATAAGAAAACCCTTCAAATTCATCAATCTGAATGTGTCAATAGAATGGGTTTCATAGAAAAAAAACCTTTTTATAATATTATGGGTTAGAATGTATTTGATTGATTTGAATTTTCACCCACTGGTATACTTTTGCATAAAAAATGCGATTAGTTCTAGTCGCCAAATTACATTGTTTGCTATTTTTTCAGGTTAAGGCAATTAATTTAAATATGCCAACGATTTTTCAGCAATATGTTGTGTAAAATATATATGAAAAAATTGATATTCATATATACGGTATTGATTCCGTACAATATTATTTTTAATTATCTATAGATGTTCATCATTAACTATCTAATAATAATGAAAAAATATCATACTGATTGTAATCTCGATACAAATAAATAAAAATAAAAGCATTCTAAGCATCTACGTGTTTTACGCATTGTGCGCATTAATTGTTTCATTACACCATAAAAAACGCTTTTATTATATACTTTAATGACTTTTTTTTATTTACACATAATTATGGACCAGTAAAACATATTAGTTTATATAAATTCTATTTATCTTTTAATATTTTTTTTCTGAATTACTTTAAATAATGCTAAAATTAAATTGTTATCTCCATTATTACCCATAGATTTTAGAGGAGATTGTCATTTGCTACGTGGTTGAGTGTGTTCTTTATATTCCTTTACATTCTAAGGACTGAATAGGATTATTTGTAGAAAAAAATCAATTGGAAACTCGTACTAGCGTATAATATCCAGATAATGGAATTTTAATTTAAAACGATTCTTGAAGAATATTATTTTGTAGTTTTCATCTGAACAAAATCTAAAATATATCCACGTGAACATATCTGAGCTATATACATTTTGTAGTAAAACTATAGTTTAGGCTCCAGTTTAACTCCTAATTAATTTATTTTATTAATAAAAAATGGAAAATGGAGCGAATGAATATTTCACTCAACTCATTATTTAATAATAAATTAGGACTTATGACTGTAGATTTCTAAACGATATTTTCAAATTTTGTAGAGTGATCTGGTTTTGAAACATCCTTTGAGCTTAACTTTCGATAAAAGCTTCAGTAACTTAGCTGAATTTAATTTTAAAAATAGTTGTAGACAAATATGAAAAGTATTTTTCGTCCATTCGTATATTCCATAAATAAATTTTAGATGCTTGTGTATGAAACAGTTGACGTATACAAATTGGAGATTTCAGCTCGTAATTTCCTGAAATAAACGCATCCATTATCACAAGGCTCATTCGTACCCGGGATGAAGCTGTGTCAGACTGGTCTGACACAAGTCCATTGAATATTCCAGAGAGTATCACTATAATTATTAATAGATATAACACAAGATTCGTCATAAGACCCGCATAACATTTTTGAACAACAACCACTCGCACTACAGTAAATACCGATACTCGTATTTCTAAAATGTCCCGTCCTACTTATAAAAAAGGTTGCCGACCTCTGTTCTATATAAATCAGGCCAATAAAACTCGCAGTCAGGATTCGTATATCTCGAGTTTGTACGGGTGATAAACAAAGTCAGAACTTATCTCATGTACGTATGGAATATTCATCTCCGATGTTTTGTATAAAGTAAAACGAAAAGTAATGTCATTTTTTTATTGCGTTGAATTAAAACCAGTTTGTCATCGGCCGTCGTTTAGTTAACACGTCGCGGTTGGGGTCGTTTTGAAGCTCTATATTTTTTACACATAGTAAAAAATTCAAAGGTTAAAACTTTACATTATTTTCTTTGACTTTCTGCCATCTATTTATTAAATCATCATTCCTTTTTTTTATAAAAATATAAAAATCCCGGAAAAGGCCGACTCTACCTAGTTCGATGTTTTAATTTTTGTCTCATTCTAGAAATCTGCCATCGACCAGAACAGATGGTGATCCGAAGGGAATATGGTACATGTAATAAAGTACCTTTAACATCTGTATCAGTGTTAATATCTTCAATAATAATTTTATTTATTTATTTATTTGACTACAATAGATGGATGGCATTAGGATGCGCATATGGATGGCATAAAACGCACCATCGGTAATTACCGAAAATGATTTTATCGCGAATTAAAGACAGATATTATGACGAAAGTTTATTGCAGATATGCGCAATAGGGTGTTTTGTTTTTCGACACTGGCAACATTGATGCACAGTTTGGTACTGGTCACTGGTGTCATCTGTCATCAGAATCGCGGTGATCGTATGCTCCCCTGTAGGCTGCTGCTGATTCTAGTAGTTTTGGGACAGAGGGCAAAGAATATTCTAAGATCATCCGTGTTCAGGTACACATTCTTGTTTATATTCAATAAAACAAATTTCTGAATTATTGATTTTTTAAAGTACATTTTCATGGATTAAACATTAGTATGGCAATATTTCAATTGAGTGCGGGAGGAAGTACGTTCGGGCTACATGCACATCTTAACCCTTTGAATTCCAATGATTTTTTCAAAAGCTTACCAGCAACTCCAAGCTATTTCCAGCGAATTTGCTAAAAATTATATTCATTGGAAAAAAGTTAAAATAAATGAAAAACATCAGATTTTTCTGCGGCTCCCTTAATACATCAATTTTTTTTTAATATTATGACCTTCTTGGGAAAAGCGAGCGCAAAATAATTCCGAGAATTGGGAATTCCAACAAATTTGCTGAATTGTTTAATTGAATATTTTGCGGCCCCCTTATGACGACACCGCGGCTCACACTTTGGGAAACCCTGAGTTAGACAATCGCCTAGGTGAAGGCTTGGTTTTTTATCTCATGTTTCGTAGAAGAAGGTAGTTTCTCGCCTTCCTCCAGCAATTTTTCGATCGGAACATACCATGCAGTCCTTATGTTTCTTGGGATTACTGTAAACTAAATGTTCAGTTCCATCTAAACGTTGTTCTGTATCAGCTGTTGATGATTTTCCCGGTTTCGATTTTGATACACGAAAATTTCAAGCTAGCATGAGAGTATTTTTTTTTCTAAACGCTATTTTACTCCTAATTACTAATCTTGGTTTTTTTATATCTTTGCGTAATCCCTTTCTATTCGTCATCATTGTTCCTGTGAAGTGTCATTTTTTCTTTAGCAATTCTTTGGCTAATGTTGCATTCGTATAAAATCCATTCAGAGCAATGTGATACCCTTGCAATCAGGAATATAAAGTTGCTGCAAGTTGTTGAATAACAACACAATTCTACTGGTAAACGTCAAATCAAGTCTAACCAGTCCCTGAGTCCTATAGCTTCCAAAATATAGGACAAATGTTGAGATGTAGCTTGTACGAGAATCAGACAAAACATATATTCTAAGACCCCACTTCGGCCGAGAAACCTTTGGCACGTCTTTTGTTGTTATTTCTCCCCAATTGTCACAAAAAACATAAAATCGTCTATTAATTATTTTAAAAACATAGGAGTTGCCGGTAAAAACCTCATGTCGAGGCCACCTCGATATAGGAGTTTAAAGGGTTAAAAGATGATAATCTCAAACGAATTTTGAAAAGAGCTTACTTTGTACCGTTTTTAATAAAAGTAGCCATATACAGTTATACCTTAATCATCTAATTCACGTATTTTTTATCATTTACCAGTAAATAACCGGTAAATCGGTAATGGGAGAAATTATTTACCGGTTATTGCATTATGACGGTAAATTCGATAAAGATTCTAAAGATACAAGATGACATTAAATTCCTCCCAGTGTCAAGCTACGACTCTGGTTAATTTCAGTTTTATTTCAGTTGTATTGAAATGTATATTATTGGTTTTTTAATTATTTATTTAACGAAGGATAGATGGCATTGAATTGATTAATTCCAATGTTCAAAGATTATGGTGGTTGAGGAAGATGCTCGCAAGAAAATCCATTAATTTTTTCTATTATCTTTTTCGAGACGTGTGTTGTCGAGCGTTGTCGTGGTGGAAAATGTAGTCCATAGATCTAATGAATTAAAAAACTCTGAGATTTTGGATTCTATTATTTATTGAAAATGAATACGATGGTCTCGAGTCCATAGATCTAATGAACACGATTATTATACACCATTGGCTAATATTAGCGCTCCCACTCTATGCTTCAGAATCGGATATCGCTGATATGCAAAATATTTCTATTTCTATTGCAATTTCTCAGAACACATTTTTGCAGTCATTGCGAATTTGATTTACAATTGCATTTTTATTTCAGCAATCGAGTCGCCTCAGCACATTCATTCACATTAACAAATTAAATTCAAATCGTGCAATTCGCATTTTAGCATTTCGGTCGGAGCCGCGAACGATATAAGTCGAAATTAACATCTCAATCTGAGAATGAGAAGGCCTTCGCCGAAAACTTTGTTGCCTCAATTAAAACTTACCTGAAAACGCCCGATCTAATTAAACTTGGCCTGTTAGTGTTATTGTGTTTACGATCGTATGCAATCGTATGAAACTTGGTCCGACGAATTCTTCGCGGTATCTATGCCATTATGGCATCGACGTGTGACGTCAGAATGTCAATTTGTGATCCATTTACATAAATACATAAAGCATGCATTAGGGTAATGCCCTGAAACCGTGGCTTATTTAGAGCTTTATCGCGCGGCATGGTTTAACCTTTAATGCGAATTTTCACGAGCTTAATATTAAACACGTGAAAGCCGGGAAAACAGCGTTCGTCCCCTCGCATTTGTTTGCAGATATATTTTTTATTCAATGACACCGGTTTCCGAAATTGTAAACGGCCATTTCGTTTAAATTATAAAATAGTTTGACCCTAGCCTCCCCCGCTTCGCACGACTCCCTCCCACGGTCTGCGAATTTTCTTCACCTTTACCCTTTCCGATATTATTTATTTATGTATCTGCAGAATTTTCGTGGTGACAAAGCATTCAGAAATATTGATGGTATCTCAAGTGCTCTCGTGGAAAACCTTTTCCACAAGAATGTCTGAGGAAAATTCTAGTCGCCAAAATATCCCGAGACAGTCGTAGATAATGTCTTATATAATAAAATGTATTTAATTTTATTTGTATATCCGCAATACGTTGCCAATTATGAAATAATAAAAATCGCAATTCTCCTATATATAATAATAATAATTCACGAAATGAATTGCTTACACGGTTACATTTTTTGCAATAAAGTTTTTATGCTTTCTACACGCTTAGATATTGAAAAGAATTGCCATTGAAAGTTTAACGAGCTCGGTTTATTATATTAATAATAGTTTTGCTCGTTGTTTTTGGCTAATGGCAGTGGCAATGGAGAATATTTTCAATAGAATTAATCAGTTGTATAAATAGCGATTAATGCATTTCGAATGTCGAATTCAATTCGCAATTCTGCGAATGCTTTCAGAGCAAACACAAAGTTTTATTCAATATTTATACAGTGGTTATAATTTGCAATCCTTTGAAAATTTTACTTCAATCATATAATAACGTATAAAAGTATAGATATATTTTATATTGCACTTATAAAACTTAGAAAGATATTAAATTAAAAGTAAAATGTTAAACAATTTGCTGTAAAAGTCAATATTAATTTAGATATATAAAAGAAAATTGACATTTTCACTCATAGATGGTTTTAAAAGAAAATAATAATGACTATTTGTACATATAATATTCTAAATATGAGATAATGCTGTCACTGTTGATAAAAAAAAAATTACTTAATCAAAACAATAAGGCCGGATAATGAGAACATATTATTAATTTAGACAATAGCCAAAAATCATCTTAAAAAAATTCTTCTGAACAACATTAAAACATTCCCTTACAGAAAATTTATTCAATTTATACGGGAAAATATTCTAAGTATTTCATTCGATTTTTACTATAGATGTCTCATGTCAAAAACCGAGAAAAAATACAAGAAATTGATAAAATTTTATTAAAATGTCCGTCTGATAAATACGATTTTCTTCTTGGACGATTTTGAAATTATACGTTACAAATTTGGTTCGTTTTATTTTTTGACATGATCTAAAAAATCAAAAGGAATAAAAATATGTATTAAATAAAAAAAAAATATTTCCTGCCCTGCACAATAATGGTAAAATATATTTTATATTTATAGCCTGCCTATTTAAATGGTTCGTTTGTCATTTTTTGCGTGTTGTGTAATTTTAAAAATAATAACTATTATTTTCATTAACATCCTTGTTTCCGGATTGAGATCAAAATGTTGTCCATCTGATCATGTCATGTCCGAGATCATGTCTGGACGGATAGAACAAGGATAAAAAAAAATCATGTCTGAAACTATTTGTATTTGTTTAAAAAAGTCTAAAAAATATATATATTATAAATAACCATTGATCTTTATTGTCCGCAATTGCGAAAAAAAAATTAAACAACAATATTCGTTTCTGTAGTCATGTACGCGATGTTTTTTCTTGCTCGCATCCCGTACGATATGCCGAATGCGAGTGATACAGCTGTGATTATCAAGCGCGACTCATCAAGATTTTTTTTTCATAGAATAATCCATTGACTTGAAATGCTTGAAATCTATGATAGACCCTCTTCGGATGACTCGGTTGTATCGTTATATTATAAATATATTATATTTAAATAATGGACCCATCTACCATATTTATGTGTCATATCTTTTTTTACACGGTAATTTTTAGAACGTATCCCGTATATATGTATAAATATTTCATTTATTTCTTTGAACATTTAAATTGTTTTTATAAAAGCTTTATTAAACCAACATGTTAAAAATTACTGATAATTTATTAACTATTTTTTCTTATTTTAAACCAATGAACCTTCTTTTCATTGTTTTAAATGATTAGAGTATATTTTAATATCATCAACATTATTCTTATTATCATCATCATCAGCATTTGCCAGTCACAATGCTCTCACTCGCTGAGGGCATGGACCTTACTGACTTCGGTTGAAGTTGAGGCTAAAGGAACCGAGTCTCTCACGTGACGTGGCTCCTTTTCGGTCCATACCGCGGGACCCGAGCCGTCTTGGTATGCGGATTTTGTAAAGAGTTTCCTTGGCTTACTGGATTGACGTACATCTCTACCATGTTGGTATCGGATTTTACCTCCTCGACTGTGTCCAGGCAAGTAGGAAATTTGTCTCGGTATTCGTTTATTCTCAAGGCGATTCTGCTTATAACGAATCACGAGACAAAGAAGCACCACATACACACACCTTATTGATATACACAGCATACATATACATCTGCCCAAACGAGTCTTAAGAAGCTGGTGATTATTAGCCCCTGTCGCGCAATAGCAATCCTTTCATCATGGAAAGACCTACTCAGAGAGGGGTCCCCAAAAAGAAGGAAGAGGAGCGAAAGTATCGAGACTACTTAGGGTATACTGGCCTGTGGTAGAACTAGAGACCAGATTTATTTATATACACACAAGGATATGTGTATTCTTATATTTATATTTATATATTATATATAACAGAAAGCTGCATCAAATATTCAAAGTATAGATAATTATTTCGATTTAAAGTGAAAATAAGCAAATCCATTTAGAAGCGAAACCCAAATACAAACTGTTGAGTTTGAATGGGATTCACGTTTTATCCCTGTAATTTATTTTGCATATTATTAGATTAAGAAGCTATGTTAGCTAAATAAAATATATGCTTTTTGATTTAATAATAAAATTTAAAAACAGAAAAAAATATCGTCGATTTCCAATAGACTCCTGGAATATTATAGATCCTTTAAAAACAATAATAATAAATATAAAGCCGTCGTTAGTATTTTTTTTCATAATTAAAATACATAGGTGGGAATAATATTTTTATATATTTATTATCATAATGAAGTCCTCTTCTGTGATAATAAAGTTTTCGTGATGTAAAAAATTTCTCAACAAATCCAGATATTTTTTTCCGATTTAAATCCTAAATTATGTATGTAATATTATTATATAAAATTAGTATTACACAGTGTTAATGCAAATCTCTGTTTCAAAGTACAAACTATCAAAATTAAACACCGTGATAACGTCCTAAATTTATCTGAGACAATGTCCTGTATAAAAAAGGTAAGAGAATGTCAAGTGGTCCTTGGGCTTGGCATACCATTCCAAGGGTTATTGCCGGGGCCATATATCAGCTGTTAACCCTCGACAAACCGTGCCATATCGCACGAATAATTCCGCCATGGATTAAATTTTATGTGACAAATGAAAATTTTACATATACGCATGAAACAATTTTTTTCGAGTCCTTTGTCGTCTACGGACAAAAGTTTGCTACGTCGCATGATTGATGGCCTCTATTGTCTTTGGCAAAGAACCGACGGCGAGGGCTGAGCCATCTGCCTGAAAATTCAGAGCTTTTTCATTTATCGCCTTGCCATGCAATTCATTTGCCGAACAATGTGACGGATTGACAAATTATACGACAAAAGAGTAAATACAAAGGTGGTGTCTATTCACAAATTTCGCATAAACCGATATGCGACATTTTCACAGGGTTCAATGACCAAATGGAGTCCGTGAACCTGTCGTTCCAGAGTGGATGATGAACAACGTGCACTCAACGCGATATTTGATCGTCGTATTTCCGATTGTTCATATATTATTCAAAAGGCAGATTATCAAGTCGACGCTGTAACTCTATATAGCCAAATTGGGTATTCATGGTGTTGGCCATGGATTGATTTCTCGTTAAATGCGGATACATATTGGGGGATAACTGTCTTATATTATTTAATGCGAGAGGCGGCCAGGGGTTGGCATTAATGGACTAACCCAGGGCCGACATTAGGGATTCAATGTAAGCATATTATATTACAAGGGCGGATGGTTAATTTCTTTTCTTCCCTAAAATATATTGTGTACCGAGCGCGCCCTGTGGCTGATGATTATGGACGACTGTGTAAATGCGGTCGTACGTATTAATTAAAAAAACATAATAAACAAATAAAACGGAGACGGTTGAAATCGCTAGACGTAAACATGCCATTGGATATACGTAAACATCCACGTTTATGAAGTATGTATGAGCGGTGATGAAATCTTGGAACTTGCATAAATATTTATAAAATATCCCCATCATTCTATAATTGGTATAAGTGGTATACGAATATAGAAGGATGTGTCATTCGTTGAGCGTATGCTGGAGAAACAAGTTCTAACATTTATTTTGTGCTAATCCTTCATTATGTAAGTGAATTTATGTACATTTTTAATATCATTAAAAGTTATAATTTAATATCAAGGAAAAACAGCGTAAGATTTATATCAATATCTCACATATTTACGAGTTAGTTTCTGAAATATAATACAATAAATACTAAAATATTTCATGAAATTTTAATATAATCAAATTTGCACGCCGTGTGGCGGAAAATTAAATCTTTCGCTATTTAAATAGGTTTAGTTCTGAAATTATAAATGTATTTTTTATTGCTTATTTGTGTCGGTTAAATTGATACAATAATTCATAAGCAATATTTTCTAAAATTTAAAAAAAAATTGAAAAATCTACGTAATTATATGTTTTTTGGTGATATTTAAGTTTTAATTGTTTTAGATCAAATCCTAAATTCCAAAATTTAAAAATCTAAATTTAAAGTTGATGAATAAATGTACTCCCGATTCAGTTTTTGCACGGTTTTGAGCGGTTTACGGCGGCTCGAAAACAACCGCGTCGTCCGAATGGAGTCTTTCAGAGACCCCAAGCATTTCAAGACAAGACTGATGAGCATCGATCGACATCGTAACGGATACGAGCGAGAAAAAACATCGATCTGAATCGATTTTTTTAGCAATTGCAGAAAATAAAGGACAATGATTTTTTATAATACAGTCAACCCTCCTATAGCGTTTACAGCGGTTTTTTGTATAGCGTTCCCTCCTATTGCGTTCATTTTACAAAACGCAATATTTTCAAGGTTAAATTAAAATTTTCGTAAATATATTATGCTGTGCTTTTTAAATATGTATGTACACTTAGAAAATATTTGTCAGCGGCTGTTTGCCGCTTTACCTCACTAGGCGTGTTCTGTTCTTTTTTTGGTGAATCACCATCTAAAACGTTCCAGGGATATTCATCACAATAAGTAAATATATTTCTACTTGTATAGTCGTGGAACAAATTGTGATCAAGTAAATCGATGCATACGATTTTTAAGGCAATATGATTTATGTGCTAAAGGGGGTTTAAATCATTTTTTTATAAATTGAGCAACTGATATTAAAAAAATCTCTATGGAACATGATATTAGATGACTCCGACAGTATTTAAATGCATAATTACCCAATTTAAAATGTTCACCATTTTTTTTGTTACTTTAATAATTATTTTATTTTATATTAATATGTATCTTAAATGAAACATATTTCTGAAAAGGTTACATAATTTATATTTACCTTTTTATTATTTATTCATCATATGCTAAAGCATTTTTTAAAAAAATAACCAAATAACTATCACTTTGAACTCCCCTGGCACATCTGTTGTGAATGAATAAGCTGGAAGAAAAATGCGAGGTCAATACTCGTATGTAGGCACGATCTACTGTTTCCAATTAAACATGTGCAAGGTCATTGAACATATAAAAATGGGTCAAATGTTAGATTTGCTTCAAATCGCAAAGAAAGTTAAAAAAACCTAACCCCAAATTTTGTATGGGTGCCTAACTTTCTAAAGCGTTTTTTTTCTATAGCATGGTCCCTATCTGAACGTTATAGAAGGGTTGACTGTATTCATTTTTTTGTCATTTTTAGACAAATACAAAATGATTGTGATATTGTTGGGGTAGGATTTATTAAGATTTATTATATATTAAGAGAGTTATTAGAGAAAACAAAAATTGGGGTCCCCAATAGACCCAATGATTTCCGTTGAACATCACTGCTATAAGGTATATTAACCCTTTCAGTGCGGGGCGCATGACGTACATGCGCATACAAATTGTGTCCAGGGTGCGGCTGCATGTCGTACATGCGCGAGATTCTTTAAAACTTTAACTTGTCGTTACATAAAAACTAGATCGAGTTAAGTGATGGTGTTTGTTTTAAAAATCAGCTTATAAACACAGCTATCAATAAATATACAAACATATCACAAGAAATTTGTAGGAACCATGTAATTTGTAAATATGAATAGTGACGATTCAAATCGCGCGTGGTGTCTCATTCAAATCTCCGCAGTAGTATCGGTGACGTATCTCCGCTCAGAGGTTGTTAAGGGTGTTCCACGTGCATTATGTTCCACATACACGTGTACGGATGTAATGGTATAAGAAAATTGCATTTCGCATTTTTGATTTTGATTCGCATTCCCATTTTTTTATCACTTAATCTCTGTTTGAGCAATTGATATTTTGTTCGATTTATTATTACGAAAATAAAGCGAATCGAGTTTATTTTTTTAGTTGAGATGGAAGAACATATCCTAATCAACATGTTTGCATAAATCTCTTATAGGAAATGGTCTAATATAGCGGTAAACGGTGAATACAAAATTACATCGCCAAAAAATAATTTGGTCCAAAACGACGCTGCACTCAGATGTAGAATCGTGTTTAGACCCGCCGCATTGAAAGGGTTAAAAACCTTAAAAGCTATTTTACAAGCATTGAAGACGCAGAACAAAAAAACCTTTTATATGGATTTATAGCATCAAAAGATCTTATTAATAAAAAAATCCCACGGTATTACATTTTTTGTCAGTGTCTTCAAAAACGGGATTTCACTGAATTTATATAAAAAAATCCCTTTCGTGCATAATAATGGAATAAAATATATTTGCAATAATTCAGCTTTAAAATGGTTAAAACCCTAAAGAATCAATTTTTCTTATATACTTCTTATACATGGAATTTATTTATAGCCTTTGGAACATCCCGTGCAAAAATACAACTGTAATTATGTCGATTTTTCTACGTAACAATGTCGGCAATTATGATAATAATAGAACATTATTGTTAAATTACTGAAATAATGTTTTTTTATTGTGTTACGATCGAAAATGTGATTTTGAATCGTTAATTACACGTTTAGATTAGTGGTGTTTCAGATTCTGATACAGATATGAAAATATCGATTTTTTTTATTAAAGCAACGCCATATTTTAAGCTTGGCGTGAACCACCATGTCATGTTATATTTAATTATTTTAAAAACAGCATGCCCATGTAAACGTTTTAACTAATGAGTTTATTTATTAAAGCGAACGTTGAAGTCATAAAGTTAAAATTTGAATGACATGTTAATTAATCCTTTATACTCTCGGATACAATATGTTGGTATTAATTGGTTTTGCATTTCGGCGGATTTTCATGTACGTAAAATTAATCGTGAAAATAATTAAACGAACACCGCATCGCATTATCGCAAATGCACTCTCGGCGCAAAAGCGCTAAAGTTCGCAATAAAACGTGTGCGAATTCAGTGGCAACAATGGCATAGGGACCAGCTAGTGCCAAAACCATTGCCTGAGGCCACTGCTGACAAAGTGTTACAATGGCAAAGTCTCTGACAAGTGAGTGACTGACTCGATTTATATAATCGTCCCTGGAGAAACGACTTTTTTCAGGCTATATATCATTAAACGTATACCGACCGGCCTATATGTTTAATGAAAAACATATCAGAGCTGCGGTAAAAAGGTTTAGGATTTATTTTTAAACCCTGGAGCTTTTTTTTTTTGCTCGACGCTCGATTCGCAATGTGGCCCGTGCGAATAATCATTTTTTCGTTGGCCTCTGCGGATAAAATTAATTTGTACGTTTGAGAAACGTTGAAAAAAAATGTGATAATTGCAATATAAAATTGGAAAAACGTGGGATATTAGTGCCAAGAAACATATATAAAAAATTGATACTTAATCTAAATAATTTTTAATAAATACCTCTGAAAATTAATCATAATATATTAGTATGATTATTTTTTTGTAATTTGGATTACATCATAAAATAAGCTTCAATAAAATGCATTTTTATTAAATATCTTATCATTTATTTATACAATTGCATTTTTTTATCTAAATTATTATAATATACAGAATACTCTTATATTATAATAAATGTGTGAATTCGTTATATTTTCTTTATCGACATTTTCAAAGCTTTGTAAATTTGCCACTAGCTCATATATTTCAGACATTTTACTTATCTCAGGCTCGTTAGAATACAATAAAAAAATTCTACATCTGTTAAATTTTTCTCCATGATAGAACAAGAGTTACTGAATTTATTTTGTATTGCATTCGGTATCGTCATTTTTTTCCAAAATTTAATCATGTCGGTAGTCCCGTTTCTTTATAGAAATAACCCCTTGATCCATGGGTTAAATTAATAACAGCTGTGCTTTTTGTGGCAACCTTTTATTTTTCAAAAAATGGAACCCATCTAGTTTTGAATCAATCTTCAAAGATTTTTCTATTCATCTATACCCCTTTCTGACTGTACCTGTTTATGTTCTCTCTTTCTCTTCTAATTTTGTGACTTTCAAATATGTTCCTGCAACATATGACTGTGATATCCAAGAGTTACTTAAAATTGCCTTTAATATATCGATCGTCAGCCCAATATTTTTATTATTTTTTTACAATTTATAGCAGATTTTAAATAAACAAATTGTATTTGTTTTTGTTTTCTAAGAAATAATTGCTGTTTTAATTGTTGCATATGAAATTTTGTTCTTTTCAATAATCAGTTAACTTATATATAAACCGCTTATTATTTCAGAGTTTGGAAATGCTTCCTCTTTTCAGTTTTATCTAAATATATTTATCGAGAAAAATTGTGATGATACCATACCAATTTTCCTAGTTAGATATTTTTCCGACTATTCAAATTTTTTCTGACTTTCGTTCCGATGAAAGGTGATTCTGAAATGTTTTTCTCATTTCGAATTAGTTTTTTTAGGTCTTAGAAAATATCGATTTATTGCAACGTTTGAATCATTTTTTGTACATTTGCGGTTCAAGAAGCTCATTTTTGGACCGTATCTGAATTACAATATTTTTGATTTTACTAACAATCGTATTTAAATTTAGGCCAATAAATTAAAAATGGATAAAATACCTAGAAAAGCTTTGAGTATAAAATGGGTCCAATAGCTGGCTCGAAAATAAAGAAAATCACGGTCTTTTTTGGTTGAAATTGAAGCTGGATTGGATCAGAAATTTTAATTTTGATTCTTTTGCGCAACAGAAAGGAAGATTTCTCAATTATATTATTTACATCTTAACGCCAGAACTCATTTGCATGAGTTCTGTTTTACAGTGGGTTTTTTTTTGTAATTATTGTATTAAGGATCCGAAGACGATTATTATGGGTTAGAAATAACAATTGGGATGATTAAAAATGCAATGTCAAAATTATCGACAATTTGGAAGAACAAGGACATATCAAAAAAACCTTTGGTGTAGAATCTGATATACTTCATTTTACAAACGGCGTAGAAACCTGGATCATAAAGAAAAAAAATACTGCTAAGAATACCATGGACCACTAAACGCACAAACATTTCTGCCCCAGAATAAATGGAGAAAATGATAACCGTGAGAAGATCTTCGTTCTTGTTAACGTACAAGGATGCAAGGGAAATGATAGGGCGATTTAAAAGATGTAAAAACATGATATATTGTGTCTGGTTGATTTGAAATCATTCTATGATTATGAAAAAAGTGTTGCAATCGTTTCCAAGAACGTATAACTATCTGGAGAACAAAAATCATGGATGCCCCGCTTTTAACCCTTACAGTGCGGGGTGCATGACGTACATGCGCATACAAATCGTGCCCAGGGTGCGGCCGCATGTCGTACATGCGCGAAATTCTTTAAAACTTTAACTGGTCGAGTTTAATTCGAGAGCTTGCATTCAGTACTCCTCGAAGTAGACCTTATACCATGAAAGATCTATCGAGAAATCGAATAGTTACAATCCTGATTCTCAACGAAAGATCACAAGTCAAACAAAAGGCTTTCCTTAACAGTTGAAAAATTTAAGCTTTTTTCCCTGAATTATTTTTTCTCAAAATTCATGATAATTTTAATTAAACTATTTTTCTTTATATTTGTATTGGTTTTATACAAGTTTTTCAAAATTCTCCAAATTAGGAATACTGGACATATAATGGAGTAAATGTTAAAAAATTAAAATAAAATGAAGATACCTTTTAATTAATATGATCATTATATAAAAAGATACTAAAAATATGAGTTAATGGTCAAATAACCTTTGTCGTTGAAGGTAAATTATTTTTAGAGGGGTTTTAAAAAAACACTGTTTCCTTCCAAATGTTCAAACATGAAAAATTACTCTATCAGAAGCTCCTCACACTTGTCAGCTATCGATCGATGCAATCTCAAATTATATTTGTCAATGGATTCGTCAGAGGTGATAAAAAACAAAATGTTCCGATATTGGAACATTAGGCATTTTCCAGAATTGATTTAATATGTATGAAAATGTTATACTCACTCCTCTCCACCTTGGTCATGCTGAGGTCGTCCCCTTTGCGCCAGTAGCGCAAGAGGTTGCGCGGGTTAAAGAGGGCGAGAAGGCCGCTGCCGCCGCCACCGGGCATGGCCCTCCCCACGACGCCGCGGGACTCCTGGTCCAGCTCCGAGCTGCGGCAGGACGACGAGTCCTCGCCCAGCGACAGGGAGCGCCGAGCGCCCCGCAGCGTCATGCAGCCGCATCCCCCGCACCCCATCAGCCCCGTGCCGCTCCCGCTCCTCCCCCTCTCCGTCCTCCCCGACAGCACTTTTCGTGGAATTTTGACGGCTTTTTTTCGACACGAATCACAAAAAATATTAAATCACTGCACCGAGGCTGTGCCATCCATCGTCACTAGAGCGCGGTAACAACAAGATCACAACGATTATTAAATTAATAATAAAACAACATCGCATCTTATCAGACGTGAGAAAATTTGCATTAACTTAGCATAATTAAACAATTCTAAAATAAATGCCGTATAATACGTCAACGCGTTATCTGTGCGTAATGATTTTTAATTTAATTGCTTATCAAACACGGGAGGAAAATTACATACTTTGTGCATTATCGTCAATATTTGTATTTAAGGCCGGTTTTAAAACCGGTTTTATTTAAAGAAAAATTTGAATTTAAATTTCATCAACATTGATGGATTCATTTTCTACAAAGGCAATTACGTTCGATGAATCATGAAAATTAAGCTGTCAGCCCGAAGAATCAAATATATTCCATTAAATAATTAGCAAGATTTAACGATTGACAGATAAGCTTAAAATTTCAGCGATTCAAATTTATATCTCGCGATAGCCGAGATAATTAATGCTTTTTATATTTAAATTTAACTATTTTTATTTTCTAATGCGGCTTTAGAAAGCGTTCACCTGCATTAAATGTTTGATAATTTAAACAGTCCCGTCTTTGTATCGGATAACTCTGAGGAGCTTCGAGGAAGAGTTCGTCCCTACGCCTTGTTGAACTTTTTTAACTTTTGTTCAAAAGAAAATTTTGCCCGCCGACTTCAATCGGCTCTTTAATTTCTATTCATGCTCTAATAATTAGGTCTGGCACTTTATCGTAGTTAAAATAGAAGATGTTGCGGACTCGAGGGCACTTATCGAATTAGAGCGACGGATCATAAATTTAATGAAAGGATTAAATCCTCAATTACGATGGACGAGCGTATAAAAATATAAAAAAAATATATATTTAAGCTGAATTTTTCCGATAAGTGGAAAATCCGAGTACGTGCTTCCGACAAATCGAATTATTTTGTCCCGCTGCAAGTTAGCTTATTCCCCAGATGAAATGTCCCGTAATACAAAGTTGCGAATTTTTCCCCGAAAAAATAAAATAATAAACTTTTAAATAACTAGATTATCCTTTAATAAAAATAAAACTTTGTTCTACACCTTCGCGATCGGACATTTATCACTCAGCGCCGTCTGCATCTGTAACAAAAAAAATATATCAATAATTAATTTCGATCGTGTAACTTTATTGTCACATCTTGAACATATATTATCGTTATTATCAAGATTCATCTTGTATATATGTTGATACGTAGTACGTAGAACAAAGGACTTGAGGGGATCGGTTCAACTAACACACGTGTTCATTGAAATGTAAAATTGAAAGGGCTCCATAGTATTTCATCAATCAATGAATGGATCAGTTGATATCAAATGTTTTTGCTTGTATTATTTTATCATAAAAATATTAAATAAAAATATTTCTACCGAGAAATCTTTGTTGAGTTCAATCGTTTTAGCGTGGAATTTATTTATCGTTAGTTGGAATAATTTTTCGTCGCGCGTTTCGGAAAATTTTAATAGAAAAATAAGTGAATAATACATTGGGCTGCACAAAGAACGACATTAAAAATACACTAAGCTTACTTTACATATTAAAGCCCGAAAGATAAAAGGGCATCTGACTTTTGGACCCTTTTTTGTGTATTTTTCGCATACATATTTGCATGTAAATATTATTTGTATTAACATATTTCTCAGGCCGAATGACTTTTTCGGATCCTTCCTCACAAAGATGGATGCCGCACGAGATACGGGGTTTATATTGATTTTTTTTTCTCACACTGTACAATATTTTCGGCCGAAATATATATTTCATTAATCCGCGGACATTTTTCATTGTCATTGTCGTTGGCCGTGGCTCGTACAATTTCACAAACGAAAGCTTTCCGAGTGTCAAATGCAGATTTCACTCCTCTGAATATTTTAAATCCACCTCCACAATTCGGCCATCAGTCAAAACAATTTTTAATTATTAAAAGCTCCACCCCGGCCGATATTGACGGCAGGTGTGATATTTTTGGCCAGAAAATTAAAATTTGCCAAATTTTCAAAACAAAATTCTCCTCACTGTCACGTGCAAATTGCTCAACTCGTGTACTTTCAAAGTCAGCGCTATAATTTATCGTTTTATGTTTTAGTACAACATAAAAGTCTACGAAGCGTGTTGAATATTTAATATACATCTCTCATTAATTCCTTAAAATTTTCTCAGAATACGTACTTACGTCTCTATTTTATATAGAATTCATTTAAATATCGATCTATACTTATAACTTACTTTCATTCCTCTCTTTAACCGGTATTTAAAACTCCCAGTATAAAAATATATATTTTCTAAATTCAACATATAATTGAATCTATGGAAAGCTCTGAGTAACGCCATAAAAGATTTTGAAATTATATAAACGAACCCTAAGTACATCTGGAGAAAAAGTAGCTAGAAGACTTTAAAAAGCCAATCTCTTCTATAATCTCAAAATAAAGGACAAATTTGCTTCAAATTTTTCCTGTTCCTTCATGGAGCAAAGTATCGCCTTCTGCAGGCCATCATGAAGAGAAAAGTGGAAGGTAAAAACGGTGGGTGGAAAAAAAAAGAAGCTAGCGTGACCGGTTTGTAAGTTCCAGAATTGTTCCAACTTGCCAAAAATCGACAATTGTATAAATAAAAAACAAGAACTTGTAGATCGCCTACGTTCGAAAATGGACAAAGGACCTGTAGAAAAAAAATCCTGTACATTGGAGGGCTAACAACAAGGTTTCAATTACGGCATTCATTTTTAAAGAATGATTTTATAACTGTTTTGTTCATTTAAAGTACCATTCATTTAATTGTCTGATCATCCACACGAAATACAACATAATAATGCTAGTGTTTTTATCACCAAATACTGCTTAGATAACCCAAACAATAGATCAGGGATCAGCTCAAAAGAATATCACATTAAACACACGCTTCTAGTTATTTTGACAAATGTTGATGAAGATAGACTTAATTTAATTCCAGAGATTTGGGAAAAATATACGAAATTAATTTATCATGCTTTTAACCCTTTCCACTTTGTCCAATTTTATTCGAAACTATAAGTTACTCCAGTGATTCCCAAAGTGTGAGCCATAAGGGTGTCGTCATAAGGGCGCCGCGAAATATTCAATTAAACAATTCGGCAAATTTGTTGGAATTCCTTATTCTCGAAATTTTTCAGCCATTGTTTTGCGCTCGCTTTTCTCAAGAAGGTCAACAATTTTGAAAAAAATCTGATGTATTAAGGGTATGTATGTAAGATGTATGTATTATGATGTAAAATCTTATTGATTTTTCCGCGGCTAAGGAGCCGTAAACCGAAAAAGATTGGGAACCTCTGAGTTACTCTCATTATATTTATTTTTATAAATTTATTATGAGATATTCATTGGAGAAAATAATAAGAAGCATTTATAGGGTCTGATCTGATATCCGATTAATAAAATACATTCTTTTTTTTAAATTAAATAAAAAAAAACTTGATTCATGTTATTTGCAAAAAAATCTTTTGGGCCAATACGTCAGACCTACGGAAGTGGAAAAAATGAATATCATCACCATCGACTTCCATATCTAATTGAATGTCAAGATTGTCAACTTTTTCTATCAAATGAGAGTCAAAGTTTCATTTAGACAATATTCAAAATGTTTTACCGTCTCTGGATTCTGATGGGTATAAAGTTGGATCCAACGAGACATAAATTCGCGGAGACATCAGCACATTTATATTTGATACTGCTGATGAATCAGCCTAGGCGACCCGAGGGTTGCAGATTTACTTCCTAAACTATCATAATATTAAAGAGGATAGGATTAACAATATAATTGTATAGCAGCGCACTTAAAAAATGGCGCTAATATCTATCCCGGAAGGCTTTTGTCTTCTGACATCGCTACCGGTCTTAAATAAACTCTAAACATTCTGGCGCATCGATATATTAATATAAACTCAGGAGGCAGTGACGAAAGTAACACTTTTTTGTCTTGATCCATGACACGTGTTGATTAGGTCACTTTACTCAATTCATGACAACCCATAGAGCACAGCTCTTGTTGTATAAAAAATACTAGAATCATATTCGGGTTAATGTCTCCCATTACCAGTAAACGATTTTCTTGCTTTCTTCTGAAATTAAAATGTATTTTTTAAATTTCATCCTAAGATTTTCCAACGATTCTCTTTATCTTCTCTCGTATTGTATCCGCTAACGGACGTTAGCCTGGTCCTGTCCATTACTGTTCGGAACATGGAGATGGCATCTCCTTCAAAACTATTGTCGTGGATTCTTTAGTCAGGATATCCTGGGTCTCCCGGATTCTCGTCTTAAATCTTCCTCTGAAGAATGAGTTGCAGTATTCAATAAGTTTCAAAATGTCGCATTATATGACTGAAGCAAATGAGTTTGTTGAGTGGTTTTTAAAATCACCTCAACGTTTGTAACTCTATCCTTATCTTACTATTATGTCTTATAATTTCATTCCAATAGACAAATGAACGCCTTTTGTGGTCAAAAATACATTAATGATTCTCTGTTACATTAATTGAAGCATGCTGCTTGTGTATTTTTGTGATTTATATATAAAACTCTTTCGATGCTATAAATCGATTGGAAGGTTTATTCTTGTACGTTTTCAATTCTTATAAAATAACTTTTGAGGCCCTCAATATACCATCTTCTTTTGTTGGAATTAGATTGATCGAGTTTACCTCTCTTTCGTCGGAGAGTTCTCTGTCAGATAAATTTCCGTAACTGTCCATTTCTATAACTTCAGATGTCTTCACATCAAATTCAAGATCCACAAAATTTTGCAGTTCGTCTGAAATTAGCTCCCAGCCATTAATGGCATTGTGCTGCGTAAAATCTATTATTTCGTCTTCCCACTACGTTTTAATATTTAATAAGGTTTTGCCGTCTAAAAAAAATGTAGAGACCGGAACAAATGATAATCATAAGGTGCAAGATCTGAAGAATATGGTGAGTGTGGCAGGATATCCCATCCGAGCTGTAAAAGATTTTGGCGAGTTAACAAACTTACAAGAGGTCTCGCATTATCTTGGTGGAACACTACACCTTTTCTATTGATCAATTCTGACCTTTTCTGTTTAAGTGAATTATTCAATTTGTCCAGCTAATTAATGCCTTTATTGTGTCTTCATCAACTTCAACTGAGCTTTCAGAACGTGGCGCATCTTCAGCATCAAAATATCAGGATCGAGATTTTTCAAATCAGTTTTGGCACTGGCGTTCTGTCAATACATCTCCTCGATATACATCGGATAAATCAGATGTCAAAATATATAATTATTATGCGACTTAAGTGTGAAGTTGGTTCGAAAAAACGAAATGTCTTTCCGAACAACCCAATATATTTACATTATTTTTAGTTCAACTTTATTGTTATTAAATATTTCAACTACTAAAATGAAATGGTACTCTAAAGAAAATATGTAAATAGCGGAAAAATGTGAATTCCGGCTAGATGAAAACGAGGTTCCACAATATATTAGGTGTAGTAAAAAGTCATGTCGTATTTTCAAAGGGTAGTTTTAGAATCAGTTGTTTTTAGTCCTTTAGTCCTTTTAGTCTTTGTTCAATGCAAAAAAAAAATTACTCGACCCATTCGCAATGGACGAATTTGTTCCTTCAGAAGACAATTTGCGAAATTGCATACTCTTCCAGTTTCACTTCAAGAAAAACGCAACTATCGCTACAAGAAATATTTGCGACATTTATGGAGACGTATTAGATGTCAGAAAATGTTAACGCTGGTACAAAAAATTCAAATCCGAAAATTTTGACTTAAAAGATGAGCCTTGAAGTGGACGACCCTGTACAGTAAATAAAGCCGCAATAAAATTTTGAATTGAAAAAAACTTAACTTTAACCATTAAAGAACTGTAAATATAACCGTCTCAGAAGAAGACTTAGCCCCTTCAGACTACCATTTGTTTCGTTCTATGGAATACTTTTTTAAAAATTAATCATTGCAATCAGAAAGTGAAGTGAAATTAGCCATTTCTGATTTTTTTAATTCCAAGTCAGCAGAATTTTTCATGAAAGGTATTTTAAATTTAGAAAATAGATGGGAGAAGGTTATATAATGTAATGGTAATTATTTTTTGTAAAAATAAATCAATAAATGTTAAAAAAAAATGAATTTGAATTTTATTGAAAAAATACGACAGGAATTTTTACTACACCTAATATTTATTTCTTAAAAATGTAATAAATTAGAAAATATTTTTGTGCCGACCTAATTATTATAATGATATTATGCGGCTTATTAGGTATACCAGGATTTACGATCATTTCCCAGAAATGTAGTTAACCCAATTAATTAGCTACGGGGGACATTTAGCCAAAGGTCGAGACATTACGCAACGTCTTATAGTTTCACGCAAATTTTCAGCAAAGACACGATCGGTTCGGCCGGTTCAGTCACCTGTTGAGAATTAGTAGGTCATCCTTAAAATACACTGCCTCATTGTGACTTGCAACAGGGCCGAGGAACTCTGACATTAAACGGATATTAACATATCGACGCGGAGGATTAACAATGGGCCTGTTTGTTCGCGCAAATTTGCCTAATAAACGCCCATTCATCCCGTGGCGTGCTATACACTGCGAAAACGCCGGGTCATCGATCAGCCGGGGGGATTATTTTTGGATCGGTGTATTTACGTCGACTAATGATACGACCCGAGAAACTGTGTATCGTTGCCCTACGGGTTCGATTTATTTTTCGATGTTTTATTTTCCTCCCCGCCGGCACCCCTAAGGGAAATATAATGAATGTTGCATGTACAGCGTTTTTCTCATGTGTGTTAAATGGCTCAATAAATGTGAAACTATTAAGCAAGCGATTCAGAGCCGATAAGATTTATAACACTTTGTGTACGGGACACGCGATTCCGCGTTAATAATAACGTCAGGTATTTTTAAAGCGTTGTTCGAATATGTTGTGCCAAATTCAAATTGACACAAAAACACGTGGGGTCGTTGCGATCGATCGCCGGGCGTAAAGGGGTTAAGGTTAAGGGTCGTCTATGTATGATAAATCTCGTGTATGACTAAATTTCTATAAAATAAATAAATTATTTATGAAACGGATGTGTTTTTTGTGAGACAATCATAATGAATAGAGCATTATGAAATATATGAAAATATATTAAAGCATTAGGAGAAAATATGTTTTTCTCAGAATCGGAATGCTTTAAGAATATCTTTTTACGCAAACAAAAACTTATACTTGTTTTAAAGGTCAAGGTCTAATTTTACTAATTCAATGTTCAGTTTGTTTTCAAACTTGATTGTATGTATCAAAAAAAAAATATTCTCAAGCATTTTTTTTTCTGCTCCATTTTAATTATTATAAGATTTTTTAACCTTTTTACGACAACGATAAAGTAAATTTTGATTAGAATTAACGTCGTTTTCATCTCAAAATTGATTAATATATATCAGTAAAATATCCTATAACGCCGAGATAGAAACTACGCTATAGAAGACTAAGGACTCTATTTTTAGTTTAGTCAGGCGCACGTATTATATTTTGTTGTCCATCAAAGAGCATCGACTTTTACGCCACGCGACAATGTATTAAATATTTACAAAATATCTAATTTCACCTTAAAAATTTACGATCTAGAAGGAATCACTATAGGAGTGACTGTCGAATTCGTTGCAAAAAACCGTGCTATAGCAGGGAGCGCTATGTTAGTGTTACATTTTGTTGTCAACAAAGAGGTATTGGTTTTTATTTCGCTCAGCAATATATTAAATATTTAATAAATATGTAATTAAATCTTGAAAATCGATCTAGTAAGGCGATCTAGTAAGGAGCACTATAGAAGGGACTGTCGCGTACGCTGCTCTAAAGCAAAAAGTGCTATAGGGGGATTGATTACTCTATTTTAATTATATTATTGTATTAGTGAATAAAAATATCACCTCATTTATTCATATGTATCTTAATTTTTATTTAAAAAATCCAAAAAATCTTCAAGATTTAATTTTGAGTCATACAGATGTTTTCTCGAAATCTTAGTTTTCACGTAATAAATGTCGACTTTTTAATACGTGTATTGAGTCTATTTAGAATGAAAAATAGAATATATATTAATTATTTATCAATATTTTGACTTTTTTAAACGGATTTTCTGAGAATAAAAATTTCATGATATGGTTCCAAATTAGGTCGACATTACAAGCGCACTCGGCAATGTCACGCCGTAAACTGAGCACTCACCGCTAATTACTACTCTCGCAGCACGTGTCAATCGCATGGTTTCTCTTACACTCGGCATATCGTACCGGATGCGAGCGAGAAAAAACATCGGGCGCGTAGCAACACAAGCGAACACTGTTGTTTATATTTTTTTTCGCAATTGCGGACAGTAAAGGACAATGATTATTTATAATATTTATACTTTAGACTTTTTTAGACAAATACAAAAAGTTTGTGACATGTAGGATTGATAATAAGAGTTATACGAGAAAAATAAAAAAAAGTTGAGGTCCCATAGGCACGTTTAGGTTGGATATTTTTTTTTATTTATTAATATATTATAATTAGTATTCTCCCTTAACTAATAATTATTAATGTAAATAATAATAAAAAAAAAACATTGAATAACCCTTCAAACAATATAAGATTTGCATGTAGTGTATTTTATATATTATCTTAGTATATGTACATGTGAACTAAATTCGCATAATTTATTAGATTTCTCTACTGTAAATATTCTCAGAAGTGCTAAAACTATGACAATATATGCCATGTATGCACAATGAATAGTATTGAAATGGTATTATAATTATATTATAAGTCCCGATCCAATATTTGCATTATTACATAAATATCCTATATAATATTCATGAATTTACCTTTTGTTAAGTATCGTTTTCAGCATCACAAGACGAACAATAGTCTCGATGAACTATGTATACTTCGTACTAACACTTCAGAACCGCATAAATAATTCAAAAGCATAAATTTTCACAGTCTACGACCGAGTCGGCGAATTCGCGATATTATCTACGAAAATACATTATTTCGCAGCCATTTAACATCAGCAGTTTCTTATCCGAAATAAAACTGAATATATTCCCATATCTTTAAAAATGTCCCATCAATTCAGAAGCATCTTGCAGATATTGGCGCTGTCGAGGCCAATAATAAAATTTTATCGGCGCTCTCAGCGTCCGAAGTGTTCGCAGTGCATTAAACTGAAATTGCACCCGAGCGCTGAAAAAAAATTGAATTTCAGCACTCGACAACGAATACATTTCGATCAGTATAATGTAATAATAAGGTTAAAAAAATATTCACTCATCTGAAAAAATATTGCGAAATTCGTAATCAGCGTAAATGAATTTACGCAACATTAAATCTCGCCTTGATTGATGAAATTTGCTTTCGTCCTGACTCTACAAATATTGCTTTTTTTTCATTTCTCCTGCAAATAAGTGAAATCTGTAATACGAAATACTTCAGCTGGGTCAGCTTGTTTGTATTCTCGTATAATGATAATATTCATATTTATGCAAAAACATGACACGGAGATATGTGTCTGAAACATTTGCGAATATAACCGCAGTGTTGATATACTAACCGCAAAATATACGTATGTATGTATATATTTTTGTATACATACCAGCAATTCTCTTTTTGCACGGTTATGAAATAACGCGATTAAAAAAATGAACCGCTTTTTGTTTGATTCAAATTTAAAAAAAGGGAATAAAAATACATCGATATTTATATATTAATATAATAATACAATACCTGTCTTACATAATATTGGAATAAAAATAAGCTTTATATTTGCCAACGTTCCATTTTAATAGTTTTTTGCCATTTTTTTCTATGCATTAAGTCCATAAATTAATTAAATAATATTTTATAAAAACAGCACATATTGCATATTCTTGCAAATGGTTATAGATTGATCATAAATATGGAAAACGATGTTATTGTGATGATAAACCACAGAAAAATTCAGCCTAAATGTGTTATGACTCCAGTTTTAAAAAAAGATCGAATTTTTTATAAGAATATACAGTAGTATCTCTAATAGCGCGTGTTCCGATAACGCGAATTTCAAAATAAATCGCGGAATTCACTCTAATAACGCGAGCGCATTCTATTCATGCATAGCTCGACCGTAAACTCTATGGCGTTTGGCTGGAAGCGCCTGTATGTTGATCTCGCTCGCACATATACATGTTCTCATGTGTGCGAGTGCTCGACACATTTCTCACCATTCACGCCTGATGTAGACAATGAGCCACGGATATATATGTGTATGTCGGCGATCGCGTGCATGGCAACCGAATATTTCATTCATTATTTTTTTACACTGTTCTTAGTTGACAGATTTTTATTTTTTTACGAATTTACCGTAACCCTAAATTACGTATGTGCTTTATTATCCCGATAACGCGTTGTTCCAATAACGCGGTCTCAACTTACGTGTTATCGGGGGTTTTACTGTACACTTAACTATGTTTTTACGCGGTTTTGAAATATTAGGTCGTTCCAAAAATCGGGTTAAAAAAAATCATAAAATGAAATGCGTTATTACTTTAATCAATTATATAATGCATTTAAATCAGAATAATCTTCAAATGTATTGATTATATATGGAAATCTTTGGCAGAGACAAATCTTTCCTTAATCTAGCTGTGTCGATGGGGTCTATTGGGGACCCCAAGTTTTTGATTTTTTCGAATAACTCTTTTAATATAAATCCAATATGTCACAAACTTTTTGTATTGCTCTAAAAAAGTATAAAGAATAAATATTGTAAATTATCATTGACCATTATTGTCTGCAATTGTAGAAAAAAAACAACAATATTCATTTCTGTTATTTCACGGGCGCGATGTTTTTTCTCGCTAGCATCCAGTACGATGTGCCGAGTGCGAGTAAAACGTGCAAATCGCCGAAAGCGTTGTCATTTTTACGCGTCATATTGATTAGTTAAAAAATCCAAAATATAGATTAAAATATGAAGCACATAACGAATAACTATTTTTTTTAAATATCAAGATATTGATGGAAATTTCATTCTGTTAAATTTCAGCGAGATTTAAAAATTATTTGCGATCAGTTTCAAGAAATATTTAATAATTTTAACCAATTTGGTATGGAGGTTTTATGTTTCAATTTACACGAATTTTATTTTATGTTCCTATCATTTCTGTGCTTTATTAAGTTAAGACAAGTTTTCACAAAGATCTTTCAGGATTTATTTAAAACATTTTTAGACCACATATGGTCCTGAAAATCAAATAATATTAAATATACCTATTGACACTTATACCTATAAATACATTGCTTCTTATTATATACTTAATTTATTTAATTATAAACAGAATTTAATAAAATTAAATTAAATATCATCAATATGATTTTATACCCTTTATTATGGAACGCTGTAATCGTTATGGTGTTAAGCTCCTAAAATATTATAAATTTTTCATGTTTTTTTCATCATCGGGAATAAGAAGAAGTCGCAGGATATCATGTGCAACGAATACAGAAGGTGTTGTTTTTTTGCCAAAAAATGCGATATTAAAAGAATCCACTTCGTATATCTGAAATAATATTCTTTTGATCGTGGATGTTTGTTAGATTATATTGTATTTTATTAACATTTATTATTATTTATTACCCGAATACTAAAAATTTATTAGATTCTGAAACATTTTCTATATCACTGAACAGCAATTTTCCGAGACTCCGTGCAAAACATGCTTCAATAAAAATTTCTGGGTCAGCTATTAAGAATACTTAGTAAACAGTCGTAAATTTTAACGGTTGTAATTTTGGCCAGTTTTCCAATAATAGTGCCGCACGATGGAAAATTTTAGACGGTCGCAAAAAAGACTTAAAGTAAAATTTTAAAGCAGACGTTTGATGTTTTCGGCGAGTTTTTTCAACAAAGTAAAATGGGATTATCGGAATGGTACACGGATAAGTTTCGTTTCACATAAATCGAAATACGACGACGTCTCCGTACACGGAACAAAGCCTTCAGGTTAAGCCCCCGACAGTTTATCACAATACTCGACGTCTACCCTTTCCACGACTGTTGTAAACTACTGAAATAAAGAACGGGAGATACGGAAACAATGCGGAAAAATTCAAATTATATATGAGATATGTAAATTTTTGGATATATATACATCGTGGATTGACGGCTGTCTTTGAAACGAAACTCATTTTACGCAGAAATACCACAGCAATAATTTTAATGCTCATGAGGCATATTTAATATGATTATAGCCATAAAAATACATATGTATATAGTTATATTGGAGAATAAAGACCTCACATCGAGTTCAACCTTCTCCTCAATCGGGTTCCACTTATCGTGGAAAAATATGGTCCAGTCTTAGCCGTATTAGTACCGGGCATGGCCGCTGCACCAACATACTGCACCACTGGGTACTAGCAATCGAACCAGATAGCGATTGCGGAGCATCGAACCATACCATGCTCCATATAGTGAATGAATGAAGACATGCTCGCCCTACATAAATTCGACGAACTTGTTGCCACAATGCTGGATGATCTAGACCAGGGATGGCGAACGAGTACCCCGCGGGTCACGCAGTTACCCGCGAGTGAAATTAATCGTAGCCGCGTGAACATCACGTATGCTGGCTTTCAACTATCATTGTATTGCACGACATGGAAAAATCTTTCTGAGAGGGAGAGATTTTAAAGCAACATTATTGGAATGTAGCGAATCTTTATTTGCTGATTTTGAGGAAAAAGATCGCATTATTAAAAGAATAAAAGAATTACAAGCCAGTCAAAACACAGTTAAAGATCGTATATTAGCTTTGGACGAAGATACTTCGACTCAATTAATTTGTGATTTAAACAGCACCGAAATGTACTCGATTTCTTTGGACGAGAGTACAGATATAACAGGTCAAGCACATCTTGCAGTTATTATTAGATTTAAATCTGGAAATATTATAAAGGAAGAATTGATCAAATTGATGAATTTGACAGGAAAAACTACCGGTGCTGAAATTATGAAGGAGTTTACGTTAAACATGACTGAAATGAAGATTGATTTAAAGAAGATTGTTTCTGTAACGACTGATGGTGCCCCAAGCATGGTTGGAAAAAACAAGCCAAAAATTGAACATCCTTTAATTGAATTTCATTGCATCATCCACCAGGAAGTACTATGTGCAAAAAAGGGGTTAAAACCATTTATATTGTGATATCAATTGTAACAAGTGTTGTAAATTATATATCTGCACAAGCTTTGAATAAGCGAGAGTTTTCAAAATTATTAGAAGAGGTAGATTTTCAATATTCAGGACTTCTAATGTACAGTAACGTTCGATAGGTTAGTTATGCACAAGTTTTAAATTGCTTTGTTAATTTGCTCGATGAAATAAAAATCTTTTTACATAAATAAGAAAAAATATATCCAGAATTGGCAAATGAGGCTAATGGTTAAATAACTTAATTTTCTTATGTGATCGTACACAATATTTTAATGAACTGAATAAAAAACTTCAAGGACGTGGTCAAATTGCATTACCAATGTATGAAAATATAAAATCGTTTATGATAAAAATCGATATATTCATTAATGATTTAAAATCTAAAACAATGAAATATTTTCCATGTTTAAAAAAATATTTTGAAACTTCATTTAATTTAGAAACCAATGATAAAGCAATTAAACAGTATTTATCGTGTTTAGAAGAAATAAAGACAGGTTTTTCAGAAAGGTTTAATCAATTTAAACAACTGGAAACAACTATTAGATTTGTTATATCCCTACACATAATTGAATATAAATTGTTGAGTTTTTTTATTAGGCTAAATATCGATAATTTAGAAATCGAATTAGTCGAGTTCCAAAACAGTTTTATATGGAGAAATAAATTTATTAAATTAAACGTCAAATTAGAGAAAAAATCACATGAAATTGAGAATAAATCAATAAAGAAAAAAGTCGAAAATATAATAGTACAAGAATGGAACTCTTTAACAAGCTTATTTGAAGGAATGAAAAGTTTAGCTACTGCGCATTTAACTATGTTCGGATCAACATATGTATGGGAGCAGTTATTTTCATCAATGAATTTTATTAAATCAGGACTACGAAATCGACTTATGCATGCGTAAGATTAAAAACTACTAACTATGCACCTTGCAAAGAAAAGTTGGCGACAAATAAACAACAACAGATTTCCCATTAAATGATTATTCTTCTTTTTTTTTGTTCATAAAGTTTTGCTTACATGAATTTTAGTATTGGCTGACACATAACCATGATGTACTCCGCAGTATGCCCACAAAAAATAAACCTCCTGGACAGTATGTATCTTCTTCTTACACCTAAGGCCTGCATTGTACCCCATCGCCGTTATCCGTATCAAATTCACTCCCCAAAATTTTGACCTGCCTCGGTCTCAGAAATAGTGAGTGCGTTCGGATTGGAAGCAATCATGGAAGCAAGGCGTGCGACGTTGGTCTACCGGCCCTTAAAAGATCTGTCCCTCTTAAAAACTAACTGATCAACCCGAATGGGGTGTAGGTTACAAATCGCGGTTATTTGCCTATAATTCCATCTTCTGTGGGATTGTAGGGTACGCAGCTGGATGCTGGGCGCACCGCTGTTCGTTGACAAATATTACTAGAATCCTCTTGTCGGTGCAGCGCCCGCCCCTCCTTAATCTCACTCGCGCTTATCGCACTTCTTCAGCGGCTTCACTTCTAATTATTGCTGGCGTCCTTCCGCTCGACCTTGAAATCCAGCTGAGGGCCGTCAGTTTTTGCTTTAAAAACAACAGTCCTGTTGTCGTCGCGCATTTTGCCCAATCTAGGGCAGATCTGGCAAGCAGCTTTAAAATCACGCGTCCGCGAGAATGGCTCTTGATCAGTGGCAGGAGGGGTGAAGTTCACTCCCAAAGGAGCGGACCACCTATCTCTTCTTTCATAATATCAGAGCTAGGCTTAACTGTAGCTGATTCTTCCCAGACTTCTGGGTCGATAATTTCTGATTATTACGGTAATTTAGAACAAACTTAAAGAGTTTAACCTTGCGCATCTCCGGCACAGTTACTTGGGCGTCTGTCAGGATTACAGTCACGTTCTGTGGTCCTGTCCTTTCCTGGACGCTGCGCGCCGCGATCTACTCTATGCTGTCCGATGCGGCATTTCTCCAGCGGGTCTTCCGGTGGAGGGCCCTATCGGACACATGGATCTGGTCAGCAGTGTAATTTGCTACAGGGCATTTGTTCGCTTTGCATCGACTTTCGGAGAGTTGTGCCAAGAAGCTACTCTCTTTCCTTCTCCCCTTTCTTAAAAAAAAGTCTAGCATTATATTTTAAGTTTAAGAAAAAACTGCTTTTGTTGCACCGATTGAACCGGCCCCAAGCCGGTATATGCGGTGTGGGTGGATGGCAGGGATGGAACTGTGTCGGACCGGTCTGACACAGCTTCATCCTGGGTACAAAAGTGATCAACCCGAAACTGGATTACGTAGTCAACTAATGTTATTCTTGTGGTATTCCAAAAGGGCGGAGGCAATCCAACAATAATGAACACGCGAAAAGTGGCAAAGTCAAAGCCATACGAAATCATCATCATCAGTTTTTACAATGGGTCATAAATACGAGCGTTATTTTTTCGATTGTATGAACTAAATGTCAATGGAAGACGAGATAAACTACAATAAAACCCCCGATAACGCGAAAGTTGGGATGGCGTTAATGGAACAATGCGTTATCGGGATAATGAAGCACATACAACATTTATGTTATAAGAATAAAAATAGTTATTCCTGAAATGTTTCAAAATTTGGTCGATATTTAGGATATTTCTGCTAATCAATATGACGCGTAAGTGATACGCACACCTGGCGATGTCGCGCCGCAGACTGGGGACACGCCGCCGGTAGACCGACCTCATGAAACTTCACGACATGTCACTATTATAAGTTTCACTCCCATTTGGCATATCGTATCAGATGCGAGCGCGAAAAAACATCGCCCCTGTGGCAATAGAGGGGAATGTTGTATTTAATTTTTTTTTCGCAATTTCAAATAATAAAGGTCAATAGTTATATATAATATTTATTCTTTAGACAAATTAACTATTTATTATTAACTAACCACTAATATAATATATTTAATTTATGATTAATTTAAATATAAAATATATATTCATTGATAATCAAAGTCCGGCGATAAACGCACGCGTTTATTTAGGGCTCGTGGAAAATTACTCATAGAATAAAAAAAAATTAATGATATATTTTTCAGAATATTAGGAAATGTATTTCCTTATTTAAAATTATTTTTGTTATCTAAATATATACACAGAACAAAATTCCTTAAAAGATATTGTTTTAAGATGATAAACTGTGTATCGTATCGTATTGTCACATAAAATAATATATTAATAGAATTAGAATTATTTGTTGTCGCACTAATTTTCATAAACTAAATAACAAATTTCTCGACAAACTAAATAAATTTGCAACGATGAATATAAGTATTATAATACAAATAGGATTTATAAAAAATAAAATAAAATCTCTACGTCATTTGAGATTGGTCTGAAAACTTATAAATAAATACTTATAATATTCAAAATTATTTTACAGTTAATTTTTAGCGTAAGTATTATATGATATCTAGGTCATAGTAAATTTAAATCGTTTAATCTCTATGTAATAATATTTGCACTGAGTATAAAACAAATGTCGCAATGAATAAATGACATTGACGTAAGGTGATAATAAAAATAAAAATAAAGCTTAGTGCACTGTGTGCAGTTTTGGACGAAGAGGCTTGCAAATAAATACATTTTCAATAACAAATAATTATGTATTTATTGCTGTTATTGATGTATATTCAATACTCGTGTATTGGTGGATTATTTTATAATTAATTCATATTTTTGCCTTGAATTTGATATTAAATATTAATATTAGATTATCGGAAAAGTTATCATTCTTATATAAACGATGTTTTTCATCATCAGTGACACTCATTGGCGATTTTTCAGCGATTGCAGTGATGTGGTTTGTTTTTCTTGAAACATGTCCTTGTTAGTTTTTAGAGTTTTTCAACATTTTTCTCTAACTCTTTCATCTTGGCCTGTGGGTTCCTCGACATCATTTTACACAAAATTGCATCCTCATTGTCAATTTTAAGCAGATTGTGCAATAATATTGTCATCTATATTACTTCCTCATCTTCGATCTTCAATGAATCTTGATTTTTTAATAAAATCAAAATAAATGAAGATATTTTGATTTTATTAGTTAAATATCTTATACAAAAAATATACAAACATGATAGAATGATGTCGAATAATCTTGGAATTAAGATAGATTCTGATGTTAGATCCGTGAATTATGACAAATATTTTTTTAGTATTCTTGAGCATTGACAATCTTAGTCAGTATCATTAAACGATTCGTCACGGAGGCTCGAAACCAGCTGCGTCGTTCGTAAGGGGTCTATTTACAAAGTAAAATAGACCCAAGCATTTCAAGTTTCATTCAAGATATTGATAAATATCTTGACTTTTTTAGAAAAAGATGCATTATTCTAAGAATAACAATAACATACTTCAGAACTTGGTCGATATTTTGTATTTTTACTAATAAATATGACGCGTAAATGACATACACACTCGGCGGTGTCCCGCCGAAGACTGAGGACACGCCCCCGACTGAATTCTCTCGGCACGTGCCAATCGCACGGTTTCACTTGCCCTAGGCACATCGTACCGGATGCGAACGAAAAAAAACATGCGCTCGTGCCAATAGAATCGAGTATTGTTGTTTTTATTTATTTTTGCAATAGTGGATAATAAAGTTCAATGATTATTTTTATTTATTCTTTAGACTTTTTTTCATTATCCAGCTCCCAATAATTCTAATAAAAGTAATTAATTATTAATGATTGGTATGATATTCCCTCGTTCGTTCACAGTTTAAGTTAGGGAATAATTTAGCAATAATACCGATATTTTGTCATCAATAGTTTATAGGCAAGCTTTATAATTTATTGTTAAGTTGAATGTTTAATGATGATTTTATTTGTTATGATTTCTATGAGTTCTATTTTAATAATACCATAGAGATAAATCCGAAAATTCTTATAATTTATTACAAAAATAACATTAAATGCTAGCGAGCTTATTTATAAATAATTAATACAATAGTTATTAAATAATATAATTATAAATGATGTTCTATGTCTATGTTATATTATCTAAATTCGGAAGTGCGCATACGCATTTAACATCATTTTGCGCCGGATATTCATCCGATTAACATTGCCCTTAAAATGTCATTAAATAAAAGTTAATAATTTTTTTATTAAATCAGCTATTCAGTGATGTTTTAATTAAAATCAGTTTTTTTATATGCGCAGAGAGCATTGAGGTTATCTCAATAGATAATTACTATATTACATTTTAATGAATTAGCAATTATTTATTATAAAATAAAAACAAAGTCTTACGATAAGAGAAACGTCCTCGTATATAAGCCAATGCATCTCTGTGCAGATACAAATCCAGTGAAAATATGCAGATTGAGTGTGCATGCAATAATTTTAATTAAAAAATAATATTGGGTAAATATATATTATTTTTCAACTGTTTATTACTGATGAAATAATATTTTTTTGGATTAAATAAATATTATTAGTCCTTATATGTATTGTTTAATTATTGATTTATCAAATTTTGTGCCAAAATTCAAATTGATGCAAAGTTATGCACATGCATAATGTATTTTGCGACTCTCGAGCGTCGAGAAATAATTGCTTGTTTGTTTTCAGAAACTTTCATAATTTAATTATTATTTAAAAAATATTTTTATGAATATGCATTGATTTGTCCAAATAGCCGTTAGATATAGCCGTCAATGGATTTTCTTATGTTATTAATAAATATTATTTCATGCCCTTCAAAGTTGTTCCCATCAAATACACTCAATTCTTTTTTTACAAGGTTGATACGTTCAACCAAAAACCGTGTAAAAAGTGATAGCATTCATACAAAAATTAAGGATTAGTTTCCTAAATTAAAAAACGTGTCATTTTAATATTATTTATACAAAGTATTTTAATTAAGAAAAAAAAATACTTGCGACATATTGTGTTAGAATCTAATAATGCTTTTTCTTGGGGAATTTATAGGGATGCTTATGATGCTGGTGCAACAGGCCCCCGAAAATTGAGGGCCTCAAGACCTTACTTTAATTTGAAAGAATTTAGTTTTCTTTTTTTTGTAAACATTTGTAAACCTGAAGAAGGTCTTAGTGATTAAAAGTAGAAATGTTTCTGCAATTTTAATCTAGCAGTGCCGATGGATCTATTTGGGACCCCAAGTTTTTGATTTTTTTCGAATAATCTTTTAACCCATCCGTTACGGCGGTTCGTAACCATCGGCGTCGCCCGATGGGGTATATTTACTATATAAAATAGACCCTAAGCATTTCAAGTCAAGATATTGATAAATTCTTCATCAATATCTTGGCTTAAAAGCTGTTAGTTCTAGATCAGTTCTAGTTTGGGATCATAACTGAGAAAATGATGATCCATACTCTTAGTAAAATATTAGTTATTTGATAAACTTCACTATTTTATTCAGTTTTAACCTAATGGTAAGGATGAATACTATTATTTATATTTACTTTATTTTCAGGGACCTTTGGCTTTGTTGTCATCATACATTATTGTCAACAACCGTGTTATCTGAAGATTTCCTTCTCAATGTTGTTTCGGTACGTTGTATATCATTTCTATTACAATTTCAAGTTGAATATATAGTAGCAGTAAATAAATACAGATGTTATATATATACGAATGAGGTAATGAGTTAGATAAGTCAGAAATCGAGCGACCACTACTTAATTTAGTATAGTAGTATAGTTATTTTCTAATAAATGTAAGTTTTTGTTTAATAATTTTATTTAGAATTTAATGCTGTTTCGTGATTTGCTTCGTCTAAATTTATTTTTATAAAGCAGACAGAGAAAGATTTCTGTTTCTCAATGATTGTATTTATGTCTTCGAATGATTTTTCAAAAAAAAGATGGCAGCATTAGCGCAATTAATATTTTTTTTATTTATAATCAGCCATATTTGTCTCAGAATAAATTATGTATATTAGATAACTTATTTTTTTTTGGTTCAACCGCGGGAAAGTGCACATTTTTTCGAGGTATTTTTTATTAAACTGTTTATCAGCTTTACTTTTTCTTACATAATGTTTTTTTAAATAAAAAGGAAATGGAGAAATGGCAAACTACGTCACACGGGCCACATGCGGCCCGCAAACCTATAACCATATTTCCTACATTTTTACATTTTTCTACATTTTGGCTCCTCTTTAAATAAAATGAAATGAAATATAACATTGTATATTCATTTATCAAAACAATAAAAAAAAATAATTTAAAGAGATTGAATAAATTTAATTTTAATATTGATGATGAGGAGAAGAAAAATTTTGAATGGTCTAATTTAATAATAACAAGCTACAGACACATAATTTATTTTACGCATGATATTAAATAATCTCTATCTGTGAAAAGTTTATTATTTTATATTTTTTAGTACGGCCTGGCATAGTTTTAAAATCCGTGGTACGGCTCTTTAGCGAAAATGAGCTCCCAGGACTGTTTTAAAGAGTGTATGCTATTTGTCTACGGCCACAAAAGCTATTAATGAAGTTTATGGACTAATGTTGACAGAAAGCAGATCTTTATTTTGGTTTCGTTGATTCTAATCGGGTAATAGGAATTTAAAGGATGCTCCTCAATCAGGACGACCATCAAAATTCGACAAAAACTAGCTAAAATCCAGTATTCAAGCTGCTCCTCGTTAAGCTGTTAAACTATAGCCTTGGCAAATTTATAAATAATCAATATTTTTTATACTTCTCATAATTTATTGCGATGAATTTTAATTAAATTTATTTGGGCTATATAAATATTTTTCTTCATTTTGCACTAATAAATTAACACTCTTACGTCTCATTTAGTTTTGTTCAAAGAAAAACTGAAGGTGGAAAAAATAGCATTTTAGAAGCTTGTTTCGCGGTGGACCGCATACGGGCCGCGTGCCGTAGTTTGCTCAGACCTGATCTAGATCCATAATGCGCGTGTGAAACGCACCGGTAAAGTCGGTAGGATGGGAATTTGGGTGTCCCACCCGACGACACACGTGTAGATTCTTGCTGTGAATCTACCGTATCTGAAACGAATTATCACTGGAGATAAAAAAATGGATAACTTATGACAACGTTAAAAAAATAATGGCTAACAAAAAAAAAATCAAAAACCTATTTTGACACCGAAATTGCTTTTGTGCACTTGATAAGATATTTATATTCATTATTGGTAATTTTTAAAACCACGAGTAATAATTACAACAATTAGAGAGATTAAAACAGTTACTATCAATGGAAATACAGCTATTGCAGAATTAGCATTTTCTGATTATTTTTTATTAAGGTGCTTAGAACGTCATCAATAAGAGAAAGAATATAGACTAGGAATAATTAAAATATAGTATTACAATTTTTATTTTTTTATTGGTTTTCGGATGACTGGCCAAATTTTCTCTTTACGGCAGATTATGGAAAAAATGCGAGAATTCAACATTGACACACACTACCTGTTCATAGTTTGCAGGCCTAAGCTATACGAGGCGATGAGGAGTCTTAATATTCCTCAAAAAATGAAGTGCGTGTTCAATCTAAGTTATCTAAAGAATTTGAGACACACCGCGGTTTGAGACAGGGTGATGCTCTAGCTTGTTTTTTGCATAACATAGCACTTGAAGGGGTAATATAAGTGACTCTGGTGTGGAGACATCTAGCACCATTATTAATAAATCCGTGCAGCTTCTTGCCTATGCGGACGACATAAACATTGTGGTCAGATCTTGGGCGGATCTCAAGGATGCATGCCAACGAATAATGAGAGCAGCAATTGGCATGGAACTGAGGATCAATGAGACCATGACAAAATACATGCCCTTATGCCAAGAGCGAATCCCTGAGCCTCTTAGGGGCGGAGAGTACAAATTCGAGGCATAACAATGGAACCTACTTTGGACTTTAAAAGCATCTAGGGTCGAGGTTCCTCTCGAGGAAGACTAAAGTCAAGCTCTATATGATCCTCATCGGGCTCGTCCTAACATACGGGTCTGAATATTTGGCATTGACAAAATAAAATTAGAGACAACTGAATATCCTGGGGAGGAGGATTCTGAGATGAATATTTGAAGTCTCATTCGACTACGGGGAATGGCGAATCCGAAGCAACGAGGAGCTGAACCAGTTATACAAGGATACACCGGTCACAGCTGTAGTCATAGTGGTCAGACTCCGGTGTCAAGGATGCGAGACAGTCAGTCTGTCCCCGGAGGAAAGGAAGACCAAGGCCAAGGTGGTTAGATCGTGTACAGTAGCACACGCCATCATTCAAAACTACGGAAGATAGAGTGACGTAGCGGCAGGCCAGATAAAATAGTGAAGGGTCTTTTGCGCCTATGATGATGATGATGACGATGATTAGTTTTCGGATGTTATTTATTAAAATGATGAATATCGATTTTTATTGCGAAAAATGTATGTAATCCCTTATCGTTGTTTTGGATATATTTTTTTTTTATTTTTCTACAAAAAATGTGTCTAGGAAACTTCAGAGGACTATGTCTTAGACCAGAGGTTCCCAATATTTTTCGGTTTACTGCTCCCTTAAAACATCAGATTTTTTTCAAAATTGTTGACAAGAAAAACGAACGCAAAAAGATAACCCAAAAATTTCGAGAATTGGTAATTCCAACAAATTTGCCGAATTGTTTAATTGAATATTTTGCGGCGCCCTTATAAGGACACCTTGGCTGCCTGGGGTGCCGCGGCTCACACTTTGGGAAACCCTGTCTTAGACGAAACCGTACATAAATAGATCACAAAAATGAAAAATTTCACAGGAATTGAGAAAAAAATCATAAAAACTAGACAATTGAATACTGTTATCCGTAGAACGTAAAGTCAGGTACAGATGAAAGACGTACAGTATCTCAAAAAGGAGACGAACAAAATATTGTATGATCTCATATATGTAATTCTATATCAACTCATCACCAATGATGGTCAACTGCGTAGATTAGAAAATATTTTTTATTATATATTGTGAATAATGCTCCGCAATTGACTCCGCTACTAAATTATCGGGAAATAACTCGTTGCATAATTATTAATTTTAATATTACGTTACAAAAATATAAAAAAAAATAAACATAGAAATCGACCAAAAATAAACTGACGCTAAGAATTAAAACCTTTAGAAATCGCTTCCGCTTCGCCATATTTCTTTTTATGACGTGAGGGTTTGAAGATTTTACTGCTCACCATAAATTTTAAATCATTCAAAAGGACATCAGTCTTGTTCCGACCTTCGTCGGCATAACACAGTGAGATTACTCAATCAAATATCGGTGATTAAAATAAACATATGTGAAGTGATATTATCAAACAGTGCACAAACAAAATTAGTGAAATAAAAAGAAAGGATCAACATAATTAAAAAAAAATAGTGAGACTAGTTCAATAAACGGAATAAATTATCACGAGATTATCCACAAAAAATCAAAAAGGTAATCATCTTCACATAAAAATAAAGAAAGTAAAATTATATTTTACGTATCCTACTCTATATTATAAAGAAAAAATAATAATAAACAAATTGCTAGAGTTATGTACATCTGGGTTTGCCTGGGAATACAAAGATCCGACTAAAATCTCATCTGGAATTTTATGGCCTAAGATAAAAACTTAAAAGAAAGCGATCGAAAGCAACAAAAATATAATAATTTTAAAATCATTATTTAGTAAAATATATACTTTGAAATAGTTTTACTGATTCAGAAAAGTATAAAGATATTTCTACATTTTTTCTTATCGAAATAGGATACCTTACTATAAATCAAACAACAAAAAACTGCTAAGATTAAGCAATCCCTTTTCGGCGTCTATTAATTCTGTGGCTGGCGAAATACGATATATCGTATTTTGCTTGATGGGCAAAAACTGGCGAACACGACGTATCGATAGTCATAACAACCGACGTATTATAAACGGAATGAAACGTTCAGTATTAATCAACATTTTATAATAATAACAAAAAAAAATATTAATAATAACTTATGTTGACAATTTTATCTTATTGTCGTTTGACTGTTTTCGTCGCAATAATTCGGGCCTGTTTAACTCTAAACCAGTGGTTCTTAAACTTGTTGAAGGTACTGAACCCCACCAGTTTCATATGCGCGTTCACCGAACCCTTATATTATATGTCGTATCATTTTTCATAATATCGTACAATAAGTTGGTGTGTGTTTTGACCTCCGCCGAACCCGGGAGACTGACTCACCGAACCCCTGGGGTTCGATCGAACACAGGTTAAGAACCACTGCTCTAAACAGACCAAATAATTTAGGTCTGTCTGAGTCTACCTGGAAGGCCATGCCTAAAGTGTCGACCCTTTCAAAAAAACAATTAAAATACTGAAAGTGTGAAATTTTTTCTGAATACCCCAATTCTAACAAAAAATTTGCATAAGTAATATTAAAATTATAACAATATCAATAGTATCCGATCGTTATCTACCACTCAACTCTTTTTTTACACGGTTTTGAAAAAACACGGTCACTCAAAGGAACAAATACTATATATTTATATGATTTATAATTCATGTGAATGGATAATATTAACATTTTCAATAATTTATTTGTTGGGTTTTAATTTTTTACACGGTTATTGGTGGACCGTATCAACCGTGTAAAAAAGAGCTGTATATTTATATAAAAAAAAATAAGTACTATATTATACTTTGATCTAGTAATAAAAATTACAGTTTTGATGTATCGATAAGATTTTTTTACGAATCTCTAAATCAGTGATGCATAAACAGCGGCATATGGGAGATTTTTTTTATTGAATATTATATTATATTATATAAATCCACTCAATATTTTTTTACTCGGTAAACTAAAAAGAATGAATACTATTTTTTTACACGATTGCCATTGATTTTTTTTAATAGTTTTAAATATTATCAACCACCAATGAATAGTATTTTTTTTTTTTAATAATATGCTTGAATTACCATCATCATCAGTCATCATTTGCCAACCACGAGACACTCACTCGCTGAGAGTATGGGTCTCACCATACTCTCGATATTTTTTATAATTTATTTATTACGTTTTCATGATTGTCTTTTTTACGCGTTTTTATATACCACATTGTTCTTTTTTTAAAATTCATGGAACCAATCTACATTACGATTTTTACACGGATTTTATAGAGAGTTTTTGCCGGAACGAATCTACTGCTTAGAAAAATGAATAATATAAAAAAATAGTAAAAAATAATATTTTATTTATAATATATAGACTTATTGGATCGAAGTTTTTTTTAGCAAACATTAACCTTTTTTTTATTTAATTAAACAAATCATTGCATGTATATTATATCAGATATCCGATCAAACCCTGTAAATGTTTCTCATTCATTTTCCCAATGAATATATTTTTTTATAAATTAGTAAAAAATAAAATTAGAGTAGCTGATATATTCTAATGAAATGGTCACAATGGAAGGGGTTTATATACTGATGCTGCAACGCTCTAGGTCACTCTATTACGCCGTGTCTACTACTACGCACATAATTAATTCGAAGCAAAAAAACTTTTGTTAAAGATAGGACCGTTAAATATATTTAAACCGATTCGACATATTCGGCAATTTTCGTCACGACAAAATACGATATACTTTTTACACGGTTTTGACACCGAACTTTTTTTAAAAGAAGCTCAATTTTTGTTCTTTATTTTTTAGATACCTACCTACCGCTAAGTCAGTGGCTTGGCTTGGGAAGTGTCAACCTTGGTCATAAATATATTTCATATTTTTAAACATCATTAATACAATTTTACTAAGTGTTTTGTTGAGTTCATTGAAATGTTGATTGATGTCACATAAGCACCAGGGCTTCGAATCGAATCGAATTTTTATTTATAATGGAAAATATACCCCAAGCACTTCAAGTCAAGATAGATAACCTCTTCCACTCTGTGGGCCAGACGTATTGGCCCAAAATATTTTTTAGCAAAAAAATTGAACCACGCATTTTTCTATTTATTTATAAAAAACTTGTCTTTTTTTAAATAGGATATCAGATCAATCCCCGTAGATGTTTCTTATGCATTTTACCAATGAAATTATTTTTTTATATATTCGTAAATTATTATAAATGAGAGTAGGCGTAGATTCGACCAAAAATATCCATAGAGTGGAAAAGTTAATGAAATGGTAATCAGTATCTTGATTTTTTTTAACCGATCCGCTACGGCGGCTGGAAACCAACGGGGTCGGCAAAAATATTTATCGAAACCGAAAATAAAATTATGGATCGGTATTTCAAAGATATAGTAAGCCAATATCAATTACACTCACTTATTAAAATTATCTTAAATCAGTGTAATCCGATAGCAAAATGTACCATAATTAATGGTCCCGTACGGGACCGTAGGGCATTGAACGACTCAAATTCGCGGTCCCATACGCGGACCAATGGGCGTTTAAAGGTAAAACACTCAAGCACCCGCACAGTGTTTTACCTTACACTTTTCCAAATTTTGCGCGTCTCTGTAAAAAATGTTTAATAATTTTTTTCCTATTGAAGATAATTTGGTCAAAAAGAAGGATTATACGTATAGTATACTTATATTAGATTATTAGAATATTTAGATAAGAAATACAAAATTTTCGAGCTGTGAAAATGATGATTTGTTGTATTTTTAACGATAAAAAACAAATAGATATCTATATGTAGTATGTAGGTAATTTTAGCTTTGTAATAAAGGATGTGACAGGTTGTACCACATAAATATTCCAAAAAAAATATTTTGTTGAATGGATAAACAAAAACCTAAATTCGTTTCAGTCGATGTGTAAGTACTGGAAAGTTTTCGATCCAAATAATCTATTATTTCAAGGACAGTTTTTAACCATAAATAAATACATGTCATATATTTTACAAAGGGCATGCAAAGCAATGAATGAAATTGTGTCGAGTCGTAAAACTTTAAAAGGAAGCCTTTTGTAGCGTATTAGATAACATGTTTCGTGTGAACCCGCGTTAGTGCGGGAGCGGGGTTTACCGTTTACAAAAATTTCCGCACTAACGCGGGACCGGGTCTCTGAGTGTTATTAGTATTTCTATTATATTACCAAGATTATTTTTTTAATAAAGAGATAATTTGAGTTCATCACTCAGTATTTGTATTACTATAAGTTTCATACATGCGGCCCGGACATTTTTAAAGGTGGCTCATCCCTGCCCTATAGAATGTTTCTTATTATTTTTAAAAATTCGTAAAATATAATTAATGAGAGTAAGTTAATTTTTTTTCGTCATAAAATGATATAACGTATTTAACATATTTATGCTAAGCCGAGTTAAACTCATCTATTGTTAGTTCATTTTAATTATATTTTTCAGGTAATATTATCCGAAATTACCTGAATCAGGTACCAAAATAATTTGGCTCCAAAAAACATTCGTGATATTTATTTGAACAAGTTTAATCCCGTATTTAAACCGTGGTGATTATTTTTTATTAACCCCAACCAAAATGTCCTTAGTTCGCAAGAAGCAACTTTATTGCGCCAAGTTTCACAACATGGTTAAACTTGGTAATGGCAAAATTTGCAAAATGCCCATGAAACATCTTCCATTATTTTTTTTTGTACAATGTATGCGTTTTGAAACACTCGTAAAAATTATTGTTCAGTTTAATACACATATAACTTATTTTCTGTACGTGAGTTATGCGCTTTAGTCACTCGCAGTTCTAAATGGCTTCATTGTTCTCCATCTCCACGTTTGTTCAATGTTGTATTTTTTTTATATATCGTTTCTGGTTTCGAAAGGGGGATCATGTTCACATTCTTGGTAATTAAATTTATCTTAATGACTGTTGTGCACTCATTTTTATTTAACACATGCATAAGGAAGGATTGAGTCATTCCCGCTTTGTGTTTCGCGCCGTCGACATCTCCGCGATCCTCGACATCAATCAATGAACTATTTATACGAGATTCATTCATCATTGATTGATTCGGTGTTAGTGTTAGTGTCCAATGTGTATCGGACGTGCCAAATCGTAAGTTTTATCATTAATCATTCGAGTTTTGGACGTGAGGGCATGCCGATACGTAATGCGATTAAATAGTCGAGGGCATTATCCGGCGCTATCGGAGGCCGGAAGCGGGCCATCTGCAAGAATCTGCGTCGAATTCATAACTCAAAAAAATTACATAATTTCTGCGAACTTTTTTTCCTATCGAGAAGAGCAAAGTTTGACGTCCCCGGCCATGGATTTGGTAAAGTTTTCGTTTACGCAACACCTGTACCCTCCGACACTTTGCCCCATACACGATCGATATGCTTCCCCGTGTGGAATTCAATTATGAACACCTGGTAGAAATTAATTTCTTGAGTTGTACATGTTATTCTTGAGCCCCTTAGCCATGCGGCAAGTGTACGGCACAAAAGTTTTATTGCTTGTTTACAAATCGCAATTACGACGTCGGCAAATGCCACCGCTCGAGGAGGATTTACGAATTATTTATTTATCGCATTTGCCAGTGCTTACCCGTTCATTGATTGGCGTGATTATATATTTCAATATTTAAAATAATACATATACGACTGTTGGTACAGTGCGCGAATCGCGGCAAATTCTCAAAGAGCGTTATCGCTCGACGAGATAGTTGAGAAAGGTCTACGACTGAATTTGATACACTTTGCAAACATTTAGTCATCTAAAATGTTTTGATTAAATGCGTAGGAATTTAAATTAATGTATACGTACTGATTATCCGGGATAATGGTGGGGATGAGGGACGCATAATCCGAACAGTCTTCCCTAAATTTTATGCGGTAGATACGTTCTTCACAAACACCGCGCAAAAAAGGCAAGGAACTCAACTACAAATTCTAATAATATACACCTGGGCCTCGTATAACACGATCATATGGTTCCACAAAAACACCTGTAATACAAATCCGTGTTATACGAGGTTAGAAGTTCATACAAAATTAGGGTTTGTGTTCCAAAAAAATATTAAAGTTAGGTAATATTATTTTTTTTTAAATAAATAATCGATACAATATACATTTACGTATTTATTGAAAAAAACATTAACAGCATATAATAGATCATTCATTCATCATCGCTATCTTAAACGTTTTCATCGTCATGGATAAGCTTATCGCTTTTTGCGGAAATAATACGAACACTAACTTCATAGTCAAAAGTAATGTGTTTTTTTAGACTGAAATCTTAACTGGAAAGAGATGTTGAAGGCATAGGAGTCCAGCACACGTTTTGTACAATTGCTGATGTTTTGACTGTCGATGTTGAATCAATAGTCGTTAATATATACTTTAGTACTTTGGCATTTACACTGTGAAAAATTCAAAAAAGTTGGTGTTGCCCACAGAAACTTAATATCTGACGTTGGGACCAGATGGTTATCATTTTTACCCGCAGTTGAACGAGTATTAAAACTGGCAGCCATTAAAAGATCTTTTCGCTAACGAAGAGAGACCACCGAAAGCTATTAACGATTTTTTTTTTGATGATCCATGAGCAATGCTTATTTTTGCTTCTTGATTTCACAGCTGCTGCAATACGTTTGAATCTCAAATTAAAAGAATAGAAAAATTAAACAGCACAGTGCTGGAAGTAAAGTCTGTATTACAAGAAACAAAGCAAAATATGATCGAATGAAAACATGGGGAAAAAGTCTTAACCCTTTCCACTCTGCCCTCTTTTAGTCTGATCTATGGGGGTTATTTCGCACACTGGTAACAATTATATTTTATTATTTTTGTGTTGCGTCCTGACAACATCGAAGCGTCGCCTCGAGGCAGACTTCCGCCCGCAGTTGCAGCGTGAACACGCTTCTGGGTGTCTTCGCCATGACGACTTTGGAGACTCTCCTCTCGTCTTCCTTTGACAACCACATCGACACTGGTATAATTACCATTGATAACCAAAGACAAGCTAAACGACACCATCGTTGACGTTCGGCTGCGGACTCAGCATCATTCAGACCGCAGACTGGCACGACACTGTAGTGCCCCCAGCCGGCCTCTCGTCGGGATCACCAGGAAGAGTACTTCTCCGCAGATACTCTCGGCATCAGACCGCCACGATCTATGCTAGAGAGCACTAGGGGCTGCACGCGTCATACTCATCTCTGGATTTAATCATAAGAATTTCGGAACATTATTTTTACGTAACTTGTCTTCATTCATAGATACCATGTAACAATAAATGTGTCATGCGTTTCTAAACTGTGTTTGCATTTCCATCATCAGGAAGAGTAAAGGCTCGAGTCACGAATCCTTCGATATATATTTTTCCACGTTATACAAATCTATGAATTACTCTCATTACAAGTGGCCTTATAATTCTGAAGCGGGTATTTGCCACCTGGAGGACACTACGCGATCTCCAGCAGAGACACGTCCGTCTCAACTTTGATGCCCCAAATTTTTTTTGATTCCAAATAAACCTCATCGGCACGGCTAGGTTAATAGTATTTCTATTGATGAATGTTTTATTTCTGTATTTTTTTTTACTAAGTTTATTTTGTTAATAAAGAGATACTTTTGTATTATCATTAGTTTTAGGTTTCCTACAAGCGGTCCGCACAACATTTTTAATTTGTAGCTGGCCCGATGTAAAAAAAAGGTTCTGTAGGAATTGATCTGATATCTATTTAAAAATAATTGGTTCAAGTCGATTATTAAAAAATCTTTTGGGCCTGTAACTTCTGAGGAAAGTTGGAAAATCAGTTTACTAGGTCTATGACATATGTAGAATAATTCGGCAGTGAGCTAATGTAACGAGAGCATGGGTGACGACATATTCGCTTTTATGGTAACATTAACCCAGATATAGTTCTAGAAGGATCCCGGTTCTCAAAGTTTGTTTGCTAGTTTGCCACTGTTTCATACAACAGGAAAAATCCCTTGCAGTTTAAGATTTATAGAATAGAGTGAACTATTCGAAATGTGTCATGAATCAAGAATAGAAGGCATCGCTTCGCTGAAAGACTTACACGTTACAGGCTAATTAGTCAGCTATCGGTTTCTTTAATACTGCTGTAGAATATGAAGCGGTCATGATTCGCGTTTAATATTAGTTCATTTTAAGAAATATAAAAACATCACATTTGTGCAAACGAAACAAATGTATTCAAAATCCAACAAGGTCCAGGATGTCAGCATAATTCATTGCGACAAAAAACGCAGAAGAATAAAGGACGTGATGTCCTTTGTCAAATAGACCACCAGGAATCAAATAATATCGGGAGACGACAATGACTATTGTGTCTTCCCAGAATAAAAAGAGCATTATAGAGTAATTACAAACAAAGAATATCCGGAATGGACAACAACTATTGTCTTCATAGAAGAAAGAAGGGCCATAAAGTATATTGACTACTGAAGAATTCCACGATCATTGTTGTAAACCAAAGTAATGCAGGTGGCCCATAATTCAAATACAAGGACGGTCATCCTAGAGATTTATGTACGTAGGAACATCAAAAAATTAAAGCTTTCTACCGGATGACTCAGGATGAAATAGAACGTACTTATGTAGCTTATAAGTAATAAATATCGAACTGGCAAAACTCTGATTCTATACAACCCGTTTGGATATTTAAAAGATTATTTAGAGAAAATAACAACAAAATACTATGAGGCAACTATTAAATTGAGTATGGAAGAGAAATGTCCGAAGTTTTTTGCAGATACGAAATATTTTGATTAGAAGTCATGTCTAATAAAGCTATGCAAATACGAATTTTCCTTTCCAGTCCTTAACGCAAATGTGGGGAGAATATTTACTCTGTCGTGAGAATGTCAAATCAATGGTCGGACTAATGTAACAGGTTATCAGTAGAGACAATTAAAGCAATTTTGATTTGTCATTATATTTTTATGACTTGCGTCCAATTTTGTAATTGTGTAATAATAATTGACAATAAGTAAAAAAAGGTTTTTTGAAATTCTTTATTATAAAATTAAAAAATAAATTGTTTTGTTCTGTATGACTTTATTCCTATGGTTAATATTTGGAATCCATTTTTATAAAATTCATTCGGTTTCGACAGGAAGAGCGTGAGAAAGAAGGGTTTTAAGTTTTTTTTCGTAGATTTTGTAAAGGCCGGAACGGATGAAAGTCAGATGGAACAAGCTGTCTACAATCTGTAGACAGATTTCGTCACCAAAGATTGGACCTATTATTTTCACAATACTCTATTAAAGTGACAGTTTAAAAGATCATTGTAAATTATACCTTGAAACTCCCACCTGACATAGACCATCATGTTTTTATTGGTAAGCCTTGGTTATATGAGGTTTGAGAATATCCCGAGGATTCACCTATTCCCCTGTCGCTTAAAATTAGTATAGAGCAGTGGTCCTTGACTTGGGTTCGATCGAACCCCAAGGGTTCGGTGAGTCAGTCTCCCGGGTTCGGCGGAGGATAAAACACACACCCGACTTATTGTACGATACTATGAAAAATAATGCGACGTATGATATAAGGGTTCGGTGAACGCCCATATGAAACTGGTGGGGTTTAGTACCTCCAACAATGGTATAGAATATATCTACAGTCAGTCCTATATAGCATTTTCTACAAAATACTAACATTTTTACGATGATATTATATATTTTGTAAATATTTAATACATTTCCGAGCAAAATAAAGGTCAATGTCCTATTATCCTTTTTATCCACCAAAAACACGTGCGATTGTTAATCGCATTATTTCCGCATAATTTGCTAATCTTTTCAGTAATTGTTTTGCGTCCTTGCCTTTATTGTTGTAATAAAAGCTGACGAGTCGAATATACTTCGGATAACAATTGGAAATGAATGAAATCTCACCAAAAACCTCTGACACGATATATCGGCGTATTAAAATAAATATCTCTCTACATCTGGTAAAATTTTCCCCCACGACCGAACGAGTATTACTGACCTAAATTTGTACCGCAGAATTTAATCGCCATTTTCCTTACAAAGGGTTTCAAGGCCGGTACTACGACGTTTCATTAAGGACCCATTAATTCAACGGGTGAATAAAAGAAGTGACATTAGTTGGTAAACATTTTGCAAACGTCGTCTCTTTCCAATATGCCATCATTTGGATGAGATGAAAGATTATCTAATAACACTCTTATTAAAAAAATCTCTCACTTTTGGAGCCCAATTCGTTTTGAACCATTTTTCAAAGATTCTTCTAACAATCCATGCCCTTTTGGTTGTAATAATCAATAGATAGATTAAGTAATTCTGTTCCTATAATAGTATTTTTTTAGCGTTGCTCATCAACAAAAGTTTCATTAAATTATTTATAGATTCGGTCCCGCAATTCGGACTGAGATAATATTTTTTTAATAAATGAATTAGATTCATGCACAGAGAATCAGCACAAAAATAATCGAGAGTTCATTGCATACAAAGCGTCATTTTATAAATATTATAATGCCTGATGGTCCTCTTTAGCAACGATGATTCATGCTTTAGGAGTATAACTGTGGCAAGTATTCAGTCGGAACATATTTCTTTATCATATATCTCGAAAGTAAACAACCTTCATCTGTTTCCCGCGAACCGAATAAACTAGAGATAACAAAATGTATCTTGAACGCGGTGCTTCTGTTCTTTGGATGCATATTTAAATAATTATTCTACTAATCTTTGAGTAATTATGGCCGATTAAGTAAATTATTGAGTCAAATGATCTCTTCCCGATTTATGGATATATAACAGCTATTTATAACTGATATGTTGAAAACATTTGTGTGTTGTGAATTGTTCTCTCTCTTCTCTATCATATATATGTAAAATCAAAATTAACAATGTGACTATTTCATTCAAAGCTGGATACATTTCGAGAGAATATGCCATTGTTCATTCGCCTCTTGTTAACCCTTTCAAGGGCCAATTATTTCTAGAACTTTTTTTTTGGTAACATTAGTAAAAAATACTAATTTAAGGCAAATGTGGAAAAAAATATGTAAAATAGATAGATAAAGTCATATATATTTAAAATTAAAAGATAATAATAAAAATTAACATATATAGAATGCAAAATAAGTATATGCAAATATAAAAAAACAATTATATTGAAACTTTGGATATCGGCGGATAACGTTTCTTCATCAGGAAGTGAAAAGTGAAGGAACAGAAAAAAAATCAGAAATATATGAAACAATTTATATTGTTTGTAATAAAACAAAGTGCAAAGAACATAAATCATCAATAAAAAGTTAAAAAATAAGA